>JH720081.1:106940-201373 GCA_000231845.2 Tetrahymena malaccensis 436 | reverse complement strand
TTTTTTAATATCAAAATGAATTAAAACAAAAACAATCTTTTTACTTGATTTATTTACTTTTTGATTCTCATTAATATTTTTTTAATTTAAGAAAATTTTCATTTTCAACCTTTGCTTAAATTAGATTAGTTTCTTTATTTCTAATTCATATTTTTTATTCATTTTCCTTCTAATTAATTAATATCTTCTTTAATATTTCAAAAGTTTTAATAAAATTAGTGCGAATGGTGCCTCAGGCTTAGGTTCTGGATTAGCAAGCTGCACTAATCTCTCAAATTTGGTACTTTATTTAGGGTAAAAACAGCTTAATTGTTAGATTGTGATATTTTTTTATATCAAAATGAAATAAAACAAAAACAATCTTTTTACTTGATTTATTTAATTTTTGATTTCGATTAAGATATTAATTTCATATTTTTAAGATAAACATTGAAAAAATAAGAAATAAAATACAATTTATCAAAAATTTAATTAAAATATTTTTAATTTTTTTAATTTTAATTTATTCATTTAAATAATTAAAATATTTACTTTTATTATTTTTTAATTATCTCTAATATCTATTGATAGAGAAAATCAAATTAATGAAACATGCAAAAAAATAATATTGAGCAAGTACCTAAAAGCTAAAAGATTAATTGCTAAAACTATATATTTATGATATACATAAAATGAAGCATATGTGATGTATCTTTTGTAAACCATAAACTTACAGTCTATATTTTTATGTAAAATATATATTAATTATTCTAAAAGAATTTATATATAGCTAAAATTTATATTTTATATTAGTGAAAGAAAGAAACAACAAATATAGATAGATTTATGATAAAAAATAAATAATAAAGATAGATAGAATTGATAAATTGAAAAAAAAGTTTTAAATATAAAATCAATTAATTAATTAATTTTTAAAAATATTGATGGCTGCACCTGAGTTTATAAATTTTGGAATAGTTTTGAATAAAGATTTTATAAGGTGTGTATAATAGTATTTATAGATAGATAAACAAAATATTTGGTTTTTTATATGATGTGAAAAAGTTTTAAAAGTAAAAATGCAATTTCATTAATAAGTTTTAAATTTTAAATATATTTTATAAATCTCAAATGATAATTTTTAAGTAAATACTACATCAATCTAAATATAAATCAAAATGGGAATACAAAGACTAAAAGGTCAAATTTTCTTATGCAAATTTTTGATATGCTTTAATAGAAAGATGCTCTCTAAAGATATCTAATTTATATTAGAAAAGACCTTTAAAATTTTTATCAATAATTTATTTCTATATTTAATCAAATTTTAAAATAGATTTTTCTTGCTATTTATTTATTATTTCTATTGTTTTTTTGATAGTTACTAGCTTTTTGTTAATCATGTAAACAATATAAACTATTTCATTTGAATGACTATAACGAGAGCTCTATTTATTGCACGCATTAAACAATTCTTCAAGAGAATCTGAGTATTTAGCTTGCTTATAGTAGCATAATGCTATGTAGAAATTACAGATAATATTAATATTTTAATAATTTTATTTTTGCATTGATATTCTATATTATTCAATAGCTTCATCATACCTCTGGAATATTTAAAGACATTCACCTAATTTATAATATTAAAAGCCATCTTCAGGACTTATTTCAATGCATTTCTTCAAATATTTTATTGCAGTATTAGCATCATTATCATCTATTGCAATTTACGCGAGTAGTTTATAATTTTCTTTAACCTCTGGATCAATAATAATCCCTTCGTTAAGAATTTTAATGGCTTCATCTTTTTAATTATTTTTATATTTAAATCTTCCATATTTATGACAAGATTAAGCTGATCTAGGTTAAATATCATAAGATCTTTAATAATATTCCTATTCTTTTTATAAGTTTCCGTTTTCTCCATAGTAAAGAGCCAAATTATGAAGGATAACATGATTGTTTGGACAGTTTTGCTCAGCTTCCTAATATAATTTGTGTGCTTTTTCTGTTTATCCTTTAAAGTTAAAAATGATAGCAAGGTTATTTGCTATTCCTGGAAATCTTGGGTTAAGATCGTAAAGTTATTAACCCCATTTCTCTGCTTCATCTATTTTTTATTTGTTAAAAAAAATCCATGATAAAAAACTCATAATATCCTGTTTAAAATCATCTAATAATTAATAAGCTTTTTCTAAATCAGCTATAAAAGTCAAATTTCCCTCTTCTCTGTTTGTTTTAAAATACCAATAAGATCCTTTGCCTAAAAGATAAATTCCTAATTCATATTATTCACTATTCTCATTTTGCTCTCTATAGGCTTCGCAAATTTTCAAAAGATTTTGATTAATCATTTCTGTTTGTGCTACATTTATATAAAATACCTAAATTAAACACAAAACAAATGTAACAACATCAATAGCATCTACTTTATTTCCTTTCACCTTTTGCCTTTCTTCAATCATATTTTGAAAACATTAGTTTGCTTTTTTAAAATATGAAAGTTCAAATAGGCTTAAAGTTTTATATAACTAAAGAGTTTAGTGGCAAAGAAAGCTTCTATCCTAATCATACTTATCTACTTTATCTATGCAATTTTACACTTCATAGTTTAAGTAATCTAACTTTACTTACTTAATCAAGTCAATTTCAAAACTATCCATATTTATCTATTTTTCAACTATTTTTAACAAATATCTAATTTTTTGATCAAATTATGTTTCTACTCAATTATTAATTAATAAATATGAAGATCAGAATTTCTTTATGTCTTCCAAATTTTGAATAATATCATATTCCCAAAATCATTAACTAAAATCAAACATAAATAATTATTTTTTATGTTTCTTATAAAACATCAATTTTTGATAGAATATATTTTTTTTAAATTGACCAATATGAAAAAATATTCTTTGAAATACAAGAATTGATAATAAATATAAAAATATTATTAGTACAACTAGATACTTAAATTAAAAACACTGTATAAAAATAAAAATGAAACATTTTTATTTTGTATTATTGAATTAATATTTTTATTACAATTACAAAGTATTAATGTAAGATTTAAAATAATTAACAATAGAGTTATTTATTTAAGATTAATATTGAAACATTTATTTCAATCTAAATATAAATCTAAATGAGAATATTAAGATTAAAAGGTTATATTTGGTTAAATGTGTTTTTGGTATGCTTTTATCTAAATGAACTCTCTAAAAATATTTAATTTAAAAGAAAAAAGACATTTTAGATTTACATCTTAAACACCTTCTTTTATTTATTAAAATTTACGAATGCATTTACCTTCCTATTTATTTACTATTTAAATTGCTTATCTGAGAGAAATGCAATAATTGATTAAACTACATATATTCTCTAAATCAGATTTACAATTATATTTTAAACTGTTTATGCTGCAACTGTTAAAGTATTCTTCTAGGCTTTTTGTATAGTTACCTAACTAAAAATGGCAAAATGCTATTGAAGAAATACAATCTATTTTTATATTTTAGTATGATCTTTTTTATGTTGATATTTGATAATATTATATAGCTTCATCATACCTTTGAAAATTTAGAAAGCAATCTCCTAATTTATAATATTAGTATCCCTCTTCTGGACATATTTCTATGCATTTCTTCAAATAATTAACTGCAGTATCAAATTCATAATTTTCAATAGCTATTTGTGCAAGTTCTTCATAATTTTCTAAAATATCGGGATCGATGCTTATTCCTTCATTAAACAGTTAGGTTGCTTCTTCTTTTAAATTTTGTCTATATTTGAATACACCAAATTTGTGGCAAGAAATAGCTTATCTTGGTTGAATTTCATAAGCTCTTTTCAAATATTCCTCTTCTTTTAATGTATCTCCAATTTATCTATAAACAATTGCCAAGCTATTCAAGATGAAACAATTATTAGGACTTTATTACTCATTTTCTTCATAAAAATATATTGCTTTTTAAAACTATTTTTTTTTACAGTGTACTGATGCTACATTATATGCAATTGCTGGATACTTTGGGTTTTAATTGTATAAAAGCTAGCTCCATTTTTATGCTTCTTCTAATTTATCTTTGAAAAAATAAGTGTGATACAAAAAATTCATAGCATCTTGCTTATAGTCATTTAGTAATAGGTATGCTTTTTCAAGATCAGCTATAAAAAATAAATTTTCTTCTTCTCTGATTGTTTTTATGAATTAGTAAGTCCCTAACCCAAGTAGGTAGATTCCTTCTTCATATGATTCAGTATTCTAGCTTTATTCTTTATATTGTTAACAAATTTTAAAAAGCTGATCACTTAAGTTCTCACACTATATCTTGTTTATACAGAGCATTTTATGTAAATATAATACTATTGTAATAACATCTATGGATTCTACTTTTTCTCCTTTCACCTTTTCCTTTTCTTCTACTATTTTATCAAAGCATTATTTAGCTTAATTTGATTAAAATAATTCAAATAAACATAACATTTTGTAGAGTTAAAGAGTTAAATGACATAGAGAGCTTTTGTCTTTATCATATTGCTCTACATTTTTTAAGCAATCTTATAATTTATTATTTAAATAGCATTATTTTATATGTTTGACTAAATTATTTTCTAAATTATTCATTATTATTGCAAAAATTTAATCAAATTGATTTTCCTACACTTATTTAATTAAAATTTTTGATTAAAAATTAAGATTTAGAATCTTTAAAATTATGTGTCTATATAAATAATACATAAATATTCTAACAAATTTATATATGTTTAATGATATTTTTTATAGAACAATATCTTAATATATATGAAAAGCATTAATGGATAGAATTGTTTTTAATATTCTAATAAAATATTAATACTATTAAAAAATAAAAAAATTTATAAATAAATATTGATAAAAATAAAAATGTGAAAAATAATAATGGACAGCATAAAAAAATAATATTTAAAATGCTAAAATCAAAAAATATATATTAATAAAACTTGTTTAAATTTAAAAATACTAGAATTTAATATTTAGAGAATAGCATTAAAATTTCTTTCAGTCAAAATATAAATCTAAATGAGAATACTAAGATTAAAAGGTCATATTTTGTTAAATTTGTTTTTGATATGCTTTTAACTAAATACACTCTTTAAAGTTATCTAATTTAAATTAAAAAAGATATTTTAGATCTTCATTATTAATGCCTTCTTTAATTTCTAAAAATTTAGTGAGACATTTATCTTCCTATTTATTTATTATATTGATTGCTTCTTTTAATGAAACATAGTCATTTATTAAACTACAAATATTACTAATATCAAATTAGTAATAATACTTTGAGCTGCTTACATTACAAGTATTAAAATATTCTTCAAGACTTTTTTAGTAGTAACCTTACTTAAAATAACAGAAGGCTATAGAGGAAAAGCAATCTATTTTTATATTTTAGTATGTATTCTTTTAAATTGATAGTTTATATTATTCTATTGCCTCGTTATATTTTTCGAATTTTAATAGGCAATTTGCTAATTTATAATATTAGTATCCTTCATCAGGACTTATTTCAATGCATTTTTTTAAGCAATTAACTGCAGTACCAAAATCATTTTCTATATCAGCAAGTTATCTATAATTTCCTAAAACTTCTGGATCTATGCTGATACCTTCGTTAAACATATAAATTGCTTCTTCTTTTTTATTGTGTTTTAACTTAAAAATACCATATCTAAGACAAGAATGAGCTGATCTAGGCACAAGATCATAAGCTCTTTTGCAATATTCTTCCTCTTTTTAAGTATCTCCAATATCTCTAAAGATATTAGCCAAATTACGAAGGACTACTTGATTGTTAGGACAAGATTTCTCCTCTTCTTAGTAGAGTTTTATAGCTTCCTCAAATTATTATTTTTCTGCATATAAAGATGCTAGATTGTTTGATATTCCTGGATACTTAGGGTTAATGCTGTATAATAATTAACCCCATTTTTCTGATTCCTATAACTTTCCTTTACTTTAATAAATCTACTGCAAAAAGCTCAAAATATCTTGTCTATAATCATCTAGTAAGGTTTATGCCTTTTCAAGATCAGCGATAAAAAATAAATTATCTTCCTCTCTAAGAGTTTTTATGAATTAGTATGTTCCTTCTCCAAAAAGTTAAACTCCTACTTCATATGAATCCTTATTCTCGTTTTATTCCTTATATTTTTAACAAACTTAGAGTAGCTTTTCGTTAATCTTTTCGCACTGTGCTTCATTAAAACAAAACATTTAATTCAAATATAAAACAATAGTTATAACATCAATTGAATCTATTTTATCTCCTTTCACCTTCTCTTTTTCTTCAATTATTTCTTCAAAATATTTATCAGCTTCTTTGTATTATGATAACTCAAATAAGGATAACATCTTATACAGCTAAAGATTTTAATGGTAAATAAAGCTTCTGTTTTAATCATACTACTCTACTATACTTAAACAATTCTCAAATTAGTTACTTTAAAAATATTATTTTATTTGTTTGACTAAGTTTATTTCAAAGGTATTCATTTTCTTTCCCTAAATAGACACTTTAATTAAATTTGTTTTCAATTAAATAAATAGATTTCTTCAAAAAATGATTAAAATCTGATAGCTAATTAATAATTTTTAAAGAAATTAAATCCTAAATATTCTGATACTTATATTAACAAAAAGATATCAACTAACATTTTATTTTTAAGTATTAATATTGAAAAACTGATCCTAAATGAGAGGTTTATATTTTGATAAATTTATTGAATAAAATCAAACTAGTAGCTAGTATATTTTTATATTTAAATCCATGAAATTTATTTTAATCATAACTTCATTAATATGTTAATGAATTTTAAAAATAATTTAAATTTAAAGTGATGATAAACAAGAAATAAAACAAATAAATATAAAAATAAATTTTATTTAAAATTATTTTTTTTATTGAATATTTAATGTAATTTGTTATTTAAATAATTTATAGTTAACTTACGACAAACAAGAGGATATCAAGATTATATTATTATAAAAAAACCAAAATAATTTGTTAGTTTGGGTTAAATAATTATTAATAAGGTAAATAAAAATACTGACAGACTAATATATATTATTTAAATATAAAAATGGATTTTTTTCTTATATTTAGATCACTTTAATTAAACAAACTTATGTCCTTTTTAGTTTCAAAACTTAAAATCTAATTTTATTAGATTTTTCATTTTTTTTAGTTGAATTTCAAGTTATTGTTTTTTTAAAAACCAGCAGTTATTGTTCCTTTTTTAATAAATTTAACTTTTAAAAAATTATTAGCACTTAAATATTAGCTGTAAGCCATTTTATTAAATAAAAATTGTTAAAAAATAATTACTATATTTCAAGATTCAAAAGTATGATGCTTTTATTTTAAGCTAAAAAAGTACATAAATTAGAACAATCCGTATCGTCTAATGCTTATGAGTAGCTATTACTAAAAAAAAAATTAAAACTATTCATAAGCTATTAATTTAAAAATAAAACCTTAAAATAAGATTTAAGCATTTTAATTAGCACAACGCTACTAAAGCATTACCTAAATGAAACCCAAATTATTCATTAAATGAATTAGAGCTTATTAAATAATAAATAACTCTTTTAATAGAATAACAATTAAATAGCTAATTACGAAAAATCTATAGTTAAGCTTTTTAAACTATAGCATGATTATAACGAAGTTAATAGGCCAACAGCTCCTTTATTACCTATTGAGTTATCACTTAATTCAATTTATTTTAAATATTATCAACAAATACTTTCATCATAATTATGATAGAAAAATATTAATAAATTAAATAGATTTTACCATAAAGTTAATTCTAAAGATCTCAATTATTGGCATGTTTGAATTCCCTAACTTAAGCTCAACAATCCTTAATCTTATATTTAATTTGTCCTATTTATTAAATATACAAATATTATAACAATAATAATTAATTAAAATTTTTTGTTTACCATAAATCGATATTTAACCATCTTAAATTTTAAAATTTTGATAAAGAAATTCCCAAATCAAACGAATCAAACGAATCAAACGAAACTAACGAAACTACATGGAGTTTCTTTTACACGATATATAATAAAATTAAATATATTAAAATATAATTAATAGTAATATCAATGAAAACAATAATAAAAGTAGAATTACAACATTATTAAATATATATATCGATTATAAATATTATATAAATATTAATTTTAAGTTGTATCTGAGTGCATCTTTATGTGCGAGTATTCTATTCTATTCTATCGCTAATATGGTTAGTACTATTGTAATATGTTAATAATATAGGTATAATTAATATATAATTTCTATAAATCTCATTAATAAGATTTTAATTTTTTTAAACCATTTATAAGCTTTAAATTTATAAGTATAAAGATAAATTTATTTTGATTTCATCTTTATCTGCTTTATCGCGTTTTAAAAAATACTTAATTCATTAATTTTCGTTATTTCTTTTGTTGATTTAGAAAAATTTCGCTTTAATTTAATTGGCATAATTAATGATGATATATAGAGAGAAAAAATGACATATTTTCTAAAAATTACTCAAGTTTTAGATTTAAATTTGTTAAATTTTGACATTTTTCTAAAGAATTTCCTAAATCCTGTATATCTTCATCCTCAAGATTGCTTTTACTTTATATTTTAATAAGGCAAATCAATTTAATTTATGAAAGTGTAAATAATTACTGTAAATTAATTGATAAGTTTTCCAGATTTATGCATTGTGCTAACTAAGCACTTAAACCAGATCCACAAACTCCATTTGAATATATTTCATTAGTTTTACTATATAAAAGTGTTAATAAAGCATTTTATAATTATTTTAAAAATTATAAAAATTAATTTAGCTGGAAATTTTAAACATAATTGACGATTTTAATTATTTTAAAGATTAATTAATTTAAAATATTGACTTTTTTTATATTTAAATTTACCTAAAATCTAGATTTGCATTTATAAGTTAAGGTTTGTTCAGCTTACCAAACTTTTAGCATATTAAAGTAAATTTAATTTAATTTAAATTTAAAAACAACCAATACATCTTAGATATTATAAATATTGTGTATTTTAGATGCCATGAGTTTTAACTTGTAAGAAATGAAAGAAAAGAGAAAATAATAAATTTATCTTAAATTAATTACAATATTAGTTTTTACAAACAAAACAATACAAATAAAAAAATTCAACTAAATAGGAGGATTAGTCACATCTTTTTAAATATTTTCTGGTTATTTTTAATAAAATAGCTAATTTAAATAATTTTTTTCTTTAAATTCTGTTTAATGAATTTTATTTTAATAATCATTTTTACTAAATTAAAATTACTAAAAAAAACTTACTAATAAAAATAAAAAGGTTTTAACATTAAATTCTCTAAGAAATCATTGTAAAAACTTTCATTCAAAAAAAATTTTTATTTAAAAATAAATAGGGATTCTTTGTAAATGAAAAAATAAAAATAAAATATGAACAAATTTTAGTAAATATTAAAATAAATAAAAGCATGTTTAAAATATATTAAAATTAACCCAAACAAACTCTAAGCAAAATATAAAAATAATTTATTAAAAAATCAAGCAAATAAAAAAATGCTTAAAATAAATTAAAAAGAGTACAAATTCTAGTATTGATTAAGTTAATAATTTTTTATCTATTTTTTAAAAAGCTTAATTTACTATCTTTTATTTTATTTATTTATTTATTTATTTATTTATTTATTTGTTTATCATTCATTTTTGATTGATTTATTGTTGTTTTTAAAAATTTAATTTTAAGAATTTATAGTGAAAAAATTGTCTTCTTAATTTTAGTCAAAATACTTTTATGGAGCATTTTAAATTCCTATAATGCAATTTTTAATTCTTTTATTTATACGTTGCTGATCACTACTTTCATTTTATTATTAGTTATTCAAAAATCTTTATAAGCAATCCTATCGATAAATATAATCAGTATCTACCTTATTCATTATTTCTAAATGATTTAAAGCTTTTTGTTAAGAGATTTATAAGTCTGAATGATCAAGCTAATATTTATTTAATGGGGAGTGAATATCTGAAATTTCAAGATCCAAAAATTTGTCATCTTAGTCTTTCAACTTTTGACTATCTATTTCATTTGATTTCTAATCTTATTTTTGAGGATCTTAAAAAATTTATTCTTCATTAACCAAATCACAGCCACACATTTATATAGCAGAATATTGCTCAGGTGTCAACAATAGTTTTATTGCTGTTCTCATTTTTAAAAATTCTTTTTGCATTTCAAATACACACATATCTTTATTTGTCTATTTAATTAGAGTATCTAATAATTCTTAATTATTTATTATTTTTTTCTTTCTTCGCTAACAATATGAAGGCAAGAAAAATACTTTCCATCTAATAAATTTTTAAAACATTAAAGGTTTAAAAAGAATATTTTTAATATTAAAAATTACTAAGATATTTATGTTTTAATTATGCAAAAAATTAGTGAAATTTAAAATGTTATGAAGAAAATAGTGAAATAATTTATTTGTCAAAAATTTACTTCTGGAAATTAGAAATTTCGAAAAAGTTTTTCAGGTTTTTTTTAAAGCTAACATTTTGAATAACCTCATTTTACTTAATAATTGCTTCTGCTTGTATCTTTGACTCAATTATACTATTATTTATTTTTTCATTATCATCTTAACCAAATAATCTTATTGCTGTTTTTTTATAGTAGTATTTCAATTAAATCCCTAAAAAATCCTATGCAAGAGTTGCTTAAGCAAGACACTTAAAAATATAACCTGTGAGTAATAACATGGAAGTAATACCCCACACGTACGCTAATACTTCAGAGAGTAAAGGATATTAAACCTAAGTTTGTCTGACTACGCTGTTTAAAATAATTAAGATGGAATTATAAGTCTCATTATCAGGAGATCGCTGTGCCTATTACACAGTTTGCTATTTTATATCAACTATTTAAACATATTTTTTAGAGGTTTAGAAGATTAATCCTTTCTAGATTTAAATTTCTTGTAATTGTATATCTATAAGGTTAAGCACTTATGAATTTATACTAATTGAAAAGATAGAAAAGAAAACCCTAGTTTTAAATTCATCTTTTTTTAAAGAAAAACTTTTATTACCTATTGACAGAACTGCAACTAAATCTTATTTCTAAAATAGCTATTAAATTTCAATTTCAGAAGCACATCTGTAATTTTAGTCTCTTAGTAAATTACCAGAGCATTTTTAAATTGTGATTTCTATGTTGTCTCCTTACAGAGGGATCAAATAACTATTTAGAGATAAAATTGTGTCATCTGATCCGAATCTTATTAAGTTTTCATAATAGTACGAATTTATATATAGATCTTAATTTTTTAGATAAATATCAAAATACTATATTTTATTTTAATTTTCTATTTCTATAACGTCTTGTTCGCCCTAATATATCTAGATAAAAAGAGCTTCAGATTAGATTTTATAATTAACTTCTTCATCTTGTGCCTCATCGAATTAGCTAAATTTAGGAGCAGTTTTTCCTTAGTAAAAATAAATCATCAAATATAAAAAGTATCCTATAGAAGCTGAAATATAGATAATAGAAAATACTCCACCTACTACTGTTTTCTTTTTATAATGGTCTTAGTTTATCTTTTAATAATATGGCGGTGCAAAAACATCGAAATATCTTATAAAACTAAATTTCTTTTCTTTACTCATTAATTAAATAAATATTTTTATTATGTTTTAATTACATTTTTTTTTTCTAAAATAATTGGCTCTCTATATAATTAAATTAGATGAAAAGGAACAAAATTAATTTTGAACAGAATATTTTTTCCATCAGAAAATTACAAAATCAAAATAGAAATTAAATTTTTTTTTCTAATAAAAATAGATCAAATGAAAAATGGTAACGAATTAGTAGAACAATGAATAAGCAGAAAGTATCAGACCAAGGATGATAATCTATCTTAGGATTTTCGAATAAAAGTCGATTGTTTTAGAAAAAATTTTGAAAATTCTAAAGACTACACTGAAATTCCTAAATGTGGAAGTCAAAAAATAGAGATAAGAATTCATCCTAGCACTAAAAGCAGTATATAAAATGACTTTGAAAAATGCGAAAGTGTATATTCTTCTTTTAATGTTTGGAAATTTATATTATCATATTTTTAGTTAAATATAAATTATCAATAGATCAATTGGATAATTATTTTAAACAAAATTTAAGAAAACCATTAATTTTTTGAAAATATTGAATTAGTAATAGTGAATGCTAACATAGTGAATAAAAAAAATATTTCTAAAAACATGTTTTTTTTTTGTGGTTTACCAAATAAACTTAGTTTTCACTTCCACTTTTAATAGCTAAATAGGTAATTTCTTTTATAATTAGTATCTTTTTAATCAAAATAAATTTACTTTAAATTAAAATAGAAAAAGGTAAGCAAAATTAATTGATCAGAATATTTTTTTGAATTAGGAAATTAGAAATAGCAACAGAAATTTTTTTATCATAATTAAAGCATCAAATATGGTTAATTTTATCAAGCAAAATTAAAAAACCATTAATTCCATTTTAAAATAATATTTAATTAAAAAATTTTTAGACTTTTAGGAGCATGAATTCTTTTTTTAGCATGCCAAGAAAATGATTTACATTAAAATTCATTTTGATATGTAAATTTTACCATTAAAATAAATGATACTTTAAACATAAATTAAAAATAAAATATAATTAATATTTTTATTGAGTAGTAAAGTAGTTTTAATTTCAAATTATGTATTTTTGAAACTGAATAAATTTGATTTGACAAAGTTTAAATATTTTTTTTTGAGTAATAATAATTTTATTTTAATAAGAGTCTACCAAATCAATCCTCAGTATTCAAAACTATTAATTTCTGATAGAACATCAGAATCAAAAAGAATTTTTATTATCAATATTAAGAAAAATGACACTATGATTAAATAAATTTTAAACATTTTTCTTGGTATAAATAATTCACAATTTAACTTATCTTTGGCTCAATATATCTTAGTTAGTATTCATTATTACTTTTTTTATTTGTTTCCTTTCAGTAATTATTCATAAATTAAAAAAATCTCTATCAGGAATTCAAATTTTCAATTAAAAGTGTTTTGCTTATTTTATTGTTTTCTTGGTTGGAAACTTTAGATTTAATTTATTATTCTTAATATTTCGTATTTTCAGGACAGCTCTTACTAAATATCTAATTAGTTATTATATTTTCTTCTATATTTAAAAAGGTTTAATTTAATTTGTGCAAATGGCGTTTTAAGCTTAGATATTGCTTTAGCAAATTGCACTAATCTCTCATATTTGGCTCTTCATTTATCTTAAAAATAGTTATTTCTTTTGGATGGTAATGTTTATTTATACAAAAAGGATTAAAGTCAAATAAACTGTTTAAATCTATTAAAGTTTTATTTATGATTTGTTTACTTTTTAATTCTAATTATGTTTTATTAACTTAAATCCTTTTCAAATTTATAGCTCTTGTTTTAATTTGTTATTTAATATTTTTATGCGTTTTTCCTTCTAATTAATTAGTTAAATAATAAATTATTTATCTTTAATAAAAAAGTGGTAATAAAATTGGTGCAAATGCTGCTTCAGGATTAAGTTCTGAGCTAGCAAACTACACTAATCTCTTATTTTTAGCACTTACCTAGGGTAAAACTATTTATTTCTATTTTATTGTGATATTTTTAAATATTAAAATGAATAAAAAATAAAGAAATTTGTTTTTTATTAACTTTTTATTTGATTTACTAGTTTTTTTTAATTTTAAAATAAAGTTATTTCAAATTTTTTAGTAATTAATTTGAAGAATATGTTAATATAAAATATTTGTTTTTTATTAAATATATGAATTGGAAGATTCTGACCTGAGCTAATAGGACTTGCGTTTCCATCATTTTGGAACAGTTAAGATTGATCTTAGTATCTATCTTAAAGTATTTGCAAGAAAGAGTGTTTTATCCTTTTTCTAATATATACGAAATACAGGTAAATTTTTAATAATTGTTTATTTTATGATTAAAAATAAAGGATTCAATATAAAAAAATAAATTAAATATTTGTTTGAATAAAGGAAAATTATTCATTTTAAATTAATAAAATAAAAATGTAAAAGAACAAAAAATCTAAATTGATCAAATAGAAATTTAAATTATTTTAAAAGATTTTTATATAGAATAATTAATATAAATAATAAATTCATTTACTTTTTGATAATATTTTATTATGATTTTAGAGGAAAGAGCTTCAATATTTATTTTTACCTATTTATGTATCTAAATGCTTTGAACTTTTATAAATAGAAAAAATTAATTTAACTGAGAAAATATGACAAAATAAAATGAAGGGAATTGGCTCCAACACTATTTTACCGCTTGTAGGGATATATCAGATATATTTGAACTCAACAGTCATAAACACAATGAAAAGGATATTTTTTAATTTAAAATCAATTGGATTAATAGATTATAATTTTTGTGCGCTCAAATTATATTATTTTAAGTAAAAATAATAATAAATCAAAATCAATTAGTAAATATAATTTTTTACCTTTAATAATTTAGTATATCTATCAATCAATCAGTGTTAATTACAAGCAAAACATAGATAGCTACATAATCAATAAATCAACAAACAATATAAAATACAAAAAGATCAATAACAAACTATTCGATTATTTGAATTCTAAATATAAATATGAGTTAAGTTGAAGAAAAGGTTGACGTTGAAGAGGTTGCTCAAGATAATGATCAAGCTGAAGATACAGGCAGAAGAAGATCTACCAGAGCTAGAGCTCCACCTGTAGCTACTACTCCTGCTCCTAAGAAAGATCCTAAAGCAGCAAAAGGAGGAGCTAAGAAAGGCGCTAAAAAAGATCCTAAATAGAAAAAAGGTGGAAAAAAGAAAGGATCTGATGATGAAGATTCAGATATTGTAATTTAATTTTGAAAAACCATTTTTGGAATTTAAATTATTTATTAAATAATTTCAAATAATTAATTGGTAGGAAATTATTGATGATAAGCCAGATAAAATGGATGATGAAGAAGAAGAAATCAAAGAAGTCAAGGAAACAAAAGAAAAAAAAGATGATGATTTTGATGATGAAGATGAAGTCGAAGAAGAACCTTCCGAAGAAGACGATGAGGAGGAGGATGATTTCGACGAGAAGCCAAAAAAGAAAGGAAAAGGTGCTGCTAAACCTGCTCCTGCTGCTAAAAAGGTAGAAATTTGTAATTTTTAAAGTTATTTGAATTTATTTTTTTACTAGGGAAAGGCAGCTGAAAAGGCTGAAAAGAAGGCTCCTGCCACTAAAGCTCCTGCAGCTAAAGGTAAAAAGAAAGCTAAAGAAAGCGATGATGAAGATGACTTTAACGATGATAGTGATGAAGTTAAACCCAAGGGAAAGGGTGGAGCTGCCAAAAAGGGTGCTCCTGCTAAAAAGGGAAAAAAGGATGAAGATGATGGAAGTCCTGTTGATGGTAATTTAATTTAAAAGTAAAAAAAAAAGCTAATACATTTTATTAATTTATATTGCAGATGACACTGTGCTTGAATATATGAAGAAAGCAAATAGACCATATTCATTGATTAATATATGCGATAATTTACATGGAAAAATTAAGAAAACAGCTTTATAAAAAATGCTTGATGGATTAGTTAGCAAGGTAAAGCTTTTTAATATCTAAAATAAATATCTCATTTCATATATTTTCAAATAGAATAAATTGACTTGCAAAGAATTCGGTAAAGCCAAAATTTATCTTATGAATTAAGATTTGTTGCCTTAGGTTGATAAATCAGAGTTAGAATAAATGCAAAATGATTTGAATGAAAAAAGAGTTTACTTAAGAGAAATTGGTGAAGAAATTAAAGAACTTACTAAAAAAATAGCCACTTATAACAAATAATTAACAAATGCTCAAATTTAAGAAGAAATAGTTAAGAATGAAAAAATGGTAGATTTATTAATTATTCTTTGAAATTTCAATTTCCTAAATATTTGTATAATTAATAACCAGATTAAATAACTTGAAGATAAAATGCATTTCTATTAAAGTGATAAGTTCGTTTAAGCTTCAGAGGCTGATGTTAAGAAATACGAAGAAGCATATCAAAAGATGGAGGTAATAAATAATTGATATTAATTTTTTATTTTTTATATTAAAATAATGCAAATATTATTAATATACAGAAAGAGTATAAGAGGCGTAGAAGAATGTGTAAAGATGGAATTGGCCAAATAGCTGAAGGCATGAATAAAAAGTTATCAGAGGTATAAGAATTAATCGGAATTGAAGAGGAAGATGAGTGAGCACATTACATATATACAATCTCAATTTAATCTAAAATAAGTTAAAAAACAAGCAAATTAGACAAATTGATAATATGAATATAAAATACTCTATTAATAACTAAGTTACACACTATTATAATATTAACAATTTAACAAGCATATAATCAATTTATCATATGAATTTATCCTTTTCATGTATGATTGATTTATGTATGTATATGTTCTTAATTCTTTTGTTCCATTTTCTTCTAATTATTATTAAAAATTAAGTAAGTAAGTAAATAAATAAATGATATTACTTTCTTATTAACTATTATTCTTTATTAGCTTATTAAATTAAATGACTATGTCAAAAATGTAACATCTAAAGCCTGCAGTATAGTATTTATTAATTTTGTATAAACAAAAATAATTATAGACAAAGCTAGAAACAATTAGAATTTAGATGAATTTCAAAAGCTAAGTTTATTAGCTACATACTCCTACTACTCCTACTTTGTTTCTCTTAGTTAAACAGAAAAATTTACTTAGTACAAAAAATTTAAAATTTGAGATTTTTCGTAAAGAAAAAAAGCCTTTTTTTTCAGTTTTTTCATATGATAAATTCATAATACAAAATATATTAGATTAACCTCTAAGTAAATAATAACATTACATCAAAGAATAAATTTATTTTTTATTTGAAATAATTATACTTTATTATTCAATTATCATTTTTCAATAATTCGATATTTTATAGAACAAAAAAAAAAAATTTATTTCTTTTGAAATTGTATCTAATAATTTCTTAATTCAAACTCTCATCCTATTCTCTATGATGCTCATGTAATAGATAATAATGAGTCACTAAAACTTATTTTATTTCCAATTTTTAAGCTAAAAAGGCTTTATGTATATTATAAATTTTGAATTAAAATTTTTAATCAAATTTAAGTATAAGAAATGTTTTTCCAATAAATCAAATTACGTTGTTCTTCGCTTGAATATTAAATTAATTTAGGTTTTATATCGTTTTTTATTGATTCTTTAATAATTCCATTTTATGTATGAGTCATGATTCTTCACAGTTACAATACAATTCGTTTAAATCAATTAATTTATCATTTAATTAAAATTATATTATTATTAAATAAATTTTAACCTATACAGGTACTACTTTCAATTGTTTTTTTTATATTTAAGCTATACGAATATATCAAATTGTGTACATCTATAACAAATTAATGTGAAATTTATCAAACATTATCTGCTAAAAGGTATATTTCTTTTTAAGATAATCTAAATTAACAATATATTCAAAATTAAACACACTTACAAAAAAAATAAAATTAAATATAATTTGGGTTGAAATTTTGAAAAAGTACCTCGTTTTATAAAAATTTGAAAAGTAATATCATATGAATAATTCCTAAATAAATTTGTATGCTTAAACAATTAAAAATAATTAAGTAAATAAATTATTAATATTTCAGGTAAAATTTTCTTATTTTAAGAGAAATAGGAATTATCTCTAGGGATTAATTTTATTATTTTTTTCAACATAGACAGCACCTTAAAAAATTAGATTAATGTAAGAAATGCTTTTATTTATAATATTATACGAAAATATATATGTGTTTTAAAATTAATATTGTTACTCAAAGATTATTTTAGCTTAAATAAGTATTTAAGGGTTAAAGTACTGCTACATAATCAACTTCCATATTTTTAGGGTAGTCGGAAGGGTTTGCTTATTATAATATCCATACTGCTTGGTTTAAAATAAGGTAATGATTGTGTTGTGGTATAAAAACAGGACCATTCGCTCCATCAATTGTAGTTCCATTTTTAATAGTCCTGTAAAGATTTCCATCAAAATACCAATCAATTTATGTTTCGTTCCAAACAGAAGTATAAGTGTGGTATTATGTGAAATCTATTTGCTTTGGGTATCTAGTAGCACAAGCGTAGCACTAATCTTAATCTCTCTTAAATCCCCAGTGATTTGTTCCATATAGGGAGCAAACTCCATTTGATCCCCAGTTAGCATTAATTTCTAAAGTATCAATTTCTCCACCAACAGGCCATTCCATATTATTTCCTAAACTCCAGAAAGCAGGCCATATAGCATCGTTTTAAACCATCTTTGTAAATTTAATTCTAGCTTCAGCATAACCATACTTAAATGTGAATTTATTTTAAGTTTCTAACCATCCTGACGTGTAATTGATAGACTTTCCGTTGGCTTGAGTTACATTTGGAGTATATGTTGTCGAGATAACTAAGTTTCCATTTTATACTTTTACGTTATTTGCTCTATAGAAATTTCCTTCTAACTCAGCATGATAAAAGTAATCGTAAACAGTCCAAGCAGATTAGTCTACACTATTTCCATTAAAATCGTCTCTAAATAATTAAACCCATTACTAGTTTTAAAGAGATGGGACAGTAGGTTTTACTAGTTAGATTTACTACTTCAAGTATGTCTGTAAGGGTTAAAGTACTCTAACATAATCAACATACATGTATTTAGGGTAATCTGTCTAATTAGCTGCGTAATTAGCCCACATTGCTTGATTGAAAATGAGGAACTGGCTTGTTTGAGGAATAGAAACGGGTCCAAGAGCACCATTTATAGTAGTTCCATTCTTCACAGAGCTATAAAGAACTCCATCAATATACCAATCAATTTAGGTTTCATTCCAAACTGTAGTGTATACATGATATTAAGTAAAATCAATTTATCCATTATATGCAAACACACAATTACTACAGAGTGGCTCATTAAGCTGAGGACCATAATTAACTCCACCAAATAAAACAGGTTATCCATTTGATCCCCAAGTACTAACAATCATTGCCGTATCGATTTCTCCTCCAACAGGCCACTATTATCCGTTTCCCTTACTCCAGAATGCAGGATATATAGTATCATTATTTTTGAAGCTTGAAAATTTCATTCTAGCTTCAGCATATCCATACTTATAAGAGAATTTATTTTATGATTATACCCAGCCAGTTGTATAATTAATTTGCTTACTATTATAAGTGGTTACGTTTTATTAATATTTAGTTTGGATTACCAAATTTCCTCCCTACACGTAAACATTTTATTACTAATAGTAAGCTTGTTCTAGTTCGTTTAGCATAAAATTATTCAAAGGTGTCCAAACAGATGAGTTTAGATTTGTACCATTGAAGTCATCTCTAAATAATTAAACCCAAGTTTAATTTTAAAGGGATTATATAGCAGGAACAGCAGTTGTGTATTTTAATTATGGAGATTACAGTATTCTACTACTCTTAAATGACACAATTTTTTCATTTTAGTTTAAAGCCACGAGGCAAAGAATGCAAGCGCTTATAATAGCAAACGAAGTAATTAAAGCTGATTTATGCTTTTTGTTGATCATTTATTTTTATTTTGTATTTTTATTTTTTAAATTAATAATTAATAATTAAGGTTAACGAAGATGTGCTTTTAAGTAATATCTTTTTCCTTATTTGTCACTTGAATTGACTCAGTAATATTACACTAATATGATGTTGCTATTTGAGCCTTCAAAATTCTTCTTTTTTTTATCCACAAAATAAAAATCACTTGAATGTGATTAAATAGATAAATATTGAACAATTTTTTAATGTTAAAGATAAAAAAATTAATTAATTATTTGCCAAAAATTACTCAAAAATAACATCAGAATTTGATTTAATCAAATCTGCTTCAAATTCTATCAAAATGTAATTAAATTTGAAAGGATTATGTCTTTTTTTAATCAAATTAAATCTGATTTTATAGTATTCTTAAAATTAGTTAATCAAAATATGCTTTTAGTTACTGAATTTATTCATGTATTAAGTTAACTAAATTCATTCTTTGAAGATGTGGTGGTATTTATATTTTGATATAATTTAAAACTAAGCATTTTACTTCTTTAACTTTTACCAGCAATATAGAAAGAATTTGAATGTGATTAAATAGATAATTATATAACAAATTTTATTGTTACAGATCAAAAAATTAATTTTAGTGTAAAAATTACCCACTTATTAAAAATAAAATTAGATTTTTAGCCAATTATTTTTCAAATTCTAATGAAACATTAATTAAAATTGGTATGATTATTATGAGCTCAATTTAATAAATTAAATGCATAAATAATAAATATACAGTTTATATCCATTAAGTCTTAAATGCTCATATTATATAATATATATTTAATGAATAGTTACAAATATTGAATTTGCATGATATGAAATGTCCAAAAGTAAGAAAGACTGATTTTTAATTATTAGAAATTAAATAGCTGCTTCAGAAATCTTAATTATTTTAGTTTTTTTAGAGTAATAAAGATGTATTATTTATTATTTTCTTCTTTTTTGAAATTTAAAATTTTCTAAACAAATTTAAAATACATACATAATGATGAAGTTTGATTAATTAATAAATAAGCATTTATTTATTTATTTATCTTCATAGATGCTTAAAGGTAGAATGAGCGCCATTTTTCACTTCAGTAATATAATAATTTATTGAGACAACTTTACATTTTTAACTAAAAAACTTACAGATAAAATAAAAATACTTAATATAATAATGTTTCTATAACATTTTTAGCTTTTTCCTATCCTTGAATTCAAGCTTTGATGAGAATTGATAGGTATCTGTAATTTTCCCTTTTCTTTTAAATACATTCAATCCTTACATTATTACTATTTAAGACACTTACTTTTTCATGTATTTGTTATTTTAAGTAAACTGTTTTTTTTAACTCATAATAGTTTATAAAATTATTTTATTAGAGCGCTTCAAAACATAATAAAATTAGATAGAGAGTTGAAATGATTTAAATAAAATTATTTTATTTTTAAATAACTACCTTATTAAAAGTGACTGTCATTTCTTAAATAATTAAAAACTATTAAAGAATACTAAGATTAGCTAAGATTTAAAATAATCAAAAATGCTAGAGAATTAAATAGAACTTCTCATGGATTTAATATGATGCACTATATTGCTGAGCATTTCAATTCCAGATAGAGTGAGTTAATTTATTTATTTGTTTTAATATTTAAATTGTTTTTAAAAATATGGATAAATGAATTTGGCTTAAGTAGTAAGAAATTATTTTTATTTACTAAATGTTTAGAATATATTGTAAAAAGAGACTGACTACCAATACATTATTTATTTGTTCTGATTTTTTGGGACACTTAGATTTTGTTAGAAAGAAAGTGATAATAAAGTGTAAATATTGTCTGTCTGTCTGCCTGCCTGTAAAATATATATTTTTATTTTTAAAAGTGTTATCTTATTATTTTTGAATTCTATTCAAATATATATATATTTCTAAATTTTTAATATTTATGTTGAAAGATTTTGCTTAAATTATGTAAAATAAAATATTTGAGTAATAATTTTGATACTAATACAATACTGTATTATTTATATCTTTAAAAATAGATTGATATGGTTGATTTTTGGGAAATTTAATATTTTTTAATTTAAGTACACACAAATATATATACTGAAATCTGATAAAAATTTTAAACAGCAAATTAAAATGATTTCTTGTTTAAAAATAAAAATATGTGATATAGATTATCTGAGTAAAAATATCAACCTTACTAATTAGATGAGGATATAATAATTTAAATAGGTTTCGATATTTTAAAATCATCATTTTGGAATATTTATAGGGTTACAACAAGCGATTACTGTTTTCTTTTGAGCTTAAAGAATAAAAATGTAATTATAAATCTATAATTAATAAAAGGAAAATGAAATAATTTGATTGTTTAGTGTTTAAGACTTTTATATGAATTTAACACATATATGAAGATTGATAGCTTAAAAAAATAAATTTTTAAAATTAGATAGATTATTTTATAAATCACTCAGCATGCTCTTAGCTTTGATTGTGGAACTCTTCTTAGCTATGATTTTAATTAAGATTCTGGTTTGATCTGGTTTGTATTTTTGGTTTAACATTTTTAAATCTCTCTAGCTTGAAGTCGTTTACAATATTTTAAGCAACTTTTTACTAATCCAATCTTTCTTGAGATATAGACCTTAGCTAGCTTGCTTGATTTGATTTAATTACTAGCTTTTTCTCCTTCTTTTACTATTTATATAAATTAGCAAGTTAAAAAAGTTTTAAAATATTTTGTGAAAACTCTCTAAAATTACTTCTTATCTCTGGATTGCATAATAATCTAAAAGTTTTTTTTCATGCTCTTATAAATAATGTAATTCTATTAGTTAAAATATTTATTTTACTTAAGATATAATAGAAATTAATTAAAAATAAAACGTCCCTTTCCTTGATAATAAATAAACCTTTATAAAAATATAAATTAGTTTGTTAGTTAGTACATTAATTGCTATATTTCCTAAATAACTTTATTTTTTTAATTTATTTGTTTGTTTTTTTGTTTGTTTGTTTGTTTGTTTGTTTAAATATTACCTAATACTTGGTTTATTGGTGTAGATGGTCTATTAAAATAAAAAATTATTATCTCATTTTATTCTTTAATTCAAATTTTACTTATTTCTCACGCCATAACGGAATTCATCATTAGGCAAGTCCAATTCGATTCCTATTTTGCCCTTCTTTATCTTTTTCTTTACTTCTTAATGAGAGTCGCGATATCTTGAGATTTCCTTTTAAATTTTAAAATTACTTCAACTAATGGCATTTAAAAGATATCAGCTAAATAAAATATTTATTCGATTGTGTTTTATTTATCATTTGAATAAGCTTTGATTTTATTTCAAATTTATTTTTTCTTATCTTTTTTACCTTTGCATTGAAGCATTTATCTTTTATGCAATCACGATTGAGTTTTAAAAAATCTCTTGGTGGCTCTTTATCTTTACTCTCATCATGATACTTCCAAGTCATTGTAACTGAATTATTTGTAAAAATATTCTTTATTTTTGAAAGCTCGATTAATCATCCATCAAAAGAATTGGGTTCATTTTTTTATTTTTTGAACTATTTTGCTGCTAATCAGTTAAAAAGTTACCTTCCTTTGCTCCTTCAGAATCTTTTTTAGGAGGTTTACCATAAACATGATTGATAGGAGGGAGATTATATGTGGATTATTTAGCCTTTCCTATCTCATTCTTTAATAGAAGTTTGTTATGCTTGTTTCTTTACCAAGGAAGAACTCCTTCTTAACTCAAATTCATGACCTTATTCTAAATTTAGTAAACTAATTAGCTATTTAACTAACTCTCTTATTGATTATTTAACTCTGAAACAATAATTAATTAAAAAAAGTAATTAACAATTACCTACTCATTCAATTCAGTGCTTAATTCTTAAAATATATATATATGTTTACTTTCTTTTTAAAATCCTTTAATCCTTATTCATTCTATTTACCAAGAGATTCCTCTATCAATCATTCCCTAATTTCTATTGAAAAATAGATATATCTATCTATCAATCCATTTCTTATTTATATAGTAAATATTTATATTTAAGAGTGATTAACTGCTTGCTTGTATTTTAAGATTTTGATTGCAATATCAATTAAAAAAAAGTTATATATTTCTTTTATTTATATTCTAAATTTAGTGAATAAAGGAGGACATCTTGCTGCATTTAAAAGCTAAATATTTTTTAATTATTTTGTCATAGTTTTTTACATGAAAAAAATTCTAAAACTAGTGATACCAATCATTAATTTGAAATATTTTTAAAAATTACCCCTTTAAATAAATTAATTCTTACAAAAAAAATATATTAAAATTTAGATTTAAATTTAAAAAATTATTTTTCCGTTTAAAAATGCAATTAATTAGGTTAAATTTGTTATTAAATTGATTAAAATAGTAAATATAATATAAAGAAACATGTTTAGTAAATAAATAAAATTTTATTAATTTTTGTATTTACAATTTTAAAATTATTTTATTTTAGTTTATTTTTATTATTAATAAAATTGTTATTTGTTTGTTAATATAATTCAATCTATATTTTGGTTAAAGTCATATATTCATTTATTTATTTTTTCATTCATTCATTCATTCATTTTTTATGATTTGAGTTTACACTAAAGTATCTTCTTTCTAAATCTTTAATTTTAAATTCGTAATTTTTTAATGATTTTTACTGCCTTTGCTGAAGTGAGCCTAGTATAAATTGCTAGTATGAACTCTATTTTTTTTAAAAGATAAATTTTATTTTGATAACTTAATTCTATTTGGAAAATTAATTAATAGTTTAAATTTAATAAAATCTACCATTTTGTTGGGATTATGAGTAATATTTTCTTGAAATTCAAGAGAATAGGTCTTTTAATTATTAGCAGGTTTTTTTTCTAGTGAATCAAGAATATCTAGTTCTTTTTATAATTTTTATTGATTGTATTTTTATATTCTTTCCAATTAATCCAGTCTTTCAAGAATTCTTTTCTTTTCTTTTTCACTCTTTTGCTATTGCTATTATTTTTACATGAAAATATTATTAATTTCTTTTAATAAATCTAAGATTTAAATATTACTAGTAAATCTTATTAGTTCATTTCAATAAATCCATTTTATATTTTGTATTCTTATCTGCCTTTGATGCGAATGTTTACTGGAGTGTGGCTGAGAGGGTTTATTCCTAAAAAGCTGTTTGGTCTTATTACACAGCTACTAACATCGTCAATAACGCTTTTGTTAGCAAAGCTGTAGCTTTTTATATTTGTGTTATATTTTCCTAAATTAATACTCCTATCATTACTTGAATGAGAGTAAGGAAGCGATGATCCAACTGAAAATTGGGATTTAATGTTATTACCACTATATCTTTCAGAGCTATTCTTTACTAGAAATTAAGATAAATTTTTAGTACTTCCACTAACATTCGTAGTTGGTATTTGATTATCGTTTGAAGTAGAATTAGATATGCTTGGTAAAGATTTCATTGGAGAATCTATGTCTTCAAATGATTATATTTTATGAGAATTAGAAAAATTTGTATTATCTTTTTACATGCTTTCTCTCATATAGATCTATTAAATTTCTGTCTTTAAATGCCTATTTTCTTCAATAAGTTATTCTACTTGCTTCAAAGAAACATGATCTTTTTTGAGCTTTTCATTTTCAGCTTGTAATTTTAAAAATTTAGTATGAATATCGTTTACACTAGCTCCTTTGCGCCTCATATTAAGGATCTCTTTCAGATAGAGTATCTTTTTAATTAATTTTTAAAGCATATTTTAAATACTTAATTAAATACTGGCTAGAAACAATAAATAAAATTCTAATCAATTACTTCTTTTTGGAGCTTTTTAACAATTTCATCGTCTTTAGAATTAATTTGATTTGGCTTTATTGACATTGTAATCTGATATGATTAAAAATATATGAATAAATAAATAAATATCATATAATTAATTACATGTCTCGCCCTTTCAGCAAACTTTAAAGTGCTCACAGTTTCATCTATATTATCAATTGAAGGTGATATAGTTGCTACAATGCAAGTAATTGTGTTTCCGATGAGGCTTTCCTACAGAATTCTGGTTAACTTTGACTCTCTGAAGGGGATGGGCAGTTTGGTTTTACTACTTAAACTATGAATTACCTTACCTTTTTAATAATTAGAAAAAGAAATGTAAGCATAAAACTTCTATAAAAAGCTTCAAATCGAATAAATTAATTAAAAAGAAATATTTCTTCTAAATTAATATTTACCCAATGTAGTCAAAGATAAGTTGATATTTCTTAGTTCATTTAAATGGCCTCCAGCCATTACCTCACTTTTATTTATTTTCTCTGAACCAGCAAGATCGCAAAGATTGATCCTTGATCTCTATTTTTAAATAAAACTCATTAAAATTGTAATATTAACCATTTAATAAAAATAAAAATGTCTTTTTTAAAAAATAAATTTTTTCTTCCCTAAATTCTCATAAAACTAACTATCTTCTTTCTTGTTATTTTTTATTTGGTTTGATTGTATAACATTTTTTTCTAATATCATATTTTTATTTAATTATTACTTTTGATACTTTACTTAAGACATTTATTTCTAGTCTCTATTTACACAATTATTTATCTTAAAAATTCACTTTGTTTATCATTGATGTTTTAATTTATTTTGTATAAATTTATTTTTTATAAAATATTTAGTTTTAAAAGCTTATTTATTCATTAAAAATGATTACAATTTTTTGTAAATTCTTCCAAAAAATAAATGATTTTATAATAATTTACTTTTATATTTCCTCCATCTTGTTATGACTCATCGAAAGTCTCTATAATAAGTTGAAATATAGTGTGTGAACGGCTGCTTTTAGCATTCATAGAGGTGCTTCTTATTGTTCTGTTTCGCTCTCCTCTTTTCATGAGTTAGAGAGTGTCTATGTAGTGCTAAACTTAGTATTCTGATAATCCTTCGACAAATATTCCATCGAGCTTGCTTTCATGAATCCCTAAGGGCTTATTCAAGTTGTTATCCTAATCATATGAAACCGTTTATAATTTTGTTTAAAGTAGTGAAAAATATAAAGAAAGAATTATTGGATAGATTTTGTGGCTAAATTTCGCAATTTTTGATTGAAGAAATGACCTTAATTATTATTTATTTTGATAATTATCAATCTATCTGATTAAGATTAGCCACTAAATATTTTTACATAAATTAATAATAAATAAAAACTAAATTACCTATAAAAGATCATATATTTTTTCATTGTAAATTTAAAGAAAAGAGCAGTAAATCTAAATACTGAGATTGCTGTTTTCTTTCTTCTTTTACTCAACGCTATTAAAAAGATAATAGATCGTTCTAGGAATAATACCTGCATAATTTTCATCAGTATCTAACTGCTCGAAGAATGTCTGCTGTTTTTGTACCCTATCGGACTTACTTGTCATGTTTTCCCAATCACTCCCAAACATCGTATAAGTTTTTCCTGATTTATAATTTCAACATATTCATAATTTATTACACTACCAAAAAAAATATATTTTTGTTTCTAATTTATTTTAAAAACTCTACAAAATATATCTTTAATATTCTTCAAAATCAGTAAGTAAATAACTAAATTTGTTTTTAAGTAAGTAAGCAAGAAAACAAACAAATAAACTAATTACCAGACCCAGTTTGTCCATATGCAAAAATTGTGAAATTGTAGCCTTCCAGCACCTGTGCTATAGGATTTTAAAATTCCTAAAATACTTCTGCTTGGGTATCTTCAGATAAAAATGCTTTATCAAAAGTTGTTTAAATGCTATAGTTTCCTTCATTAAGCATCAATAAATTATCCTTAATTAAAAAAGTGGTATCAAATATATCAATTCGCTAAATCAAAAATGAGCAATAAATTCAATTTAAAACGATTGCTCCTGCTTCTATAAAAAATTACTTGCTTGCTAATTTAAATAGAGCTCTCTTAAGCACTCTCACTTGGAAGTAAAGGACGAGATCTAATAAAAACTTTAACTTTGCTGTCAGTAGAGAGAGATGGATTAGTAGAAACACTTGAATCAATATATGAATTATTTTATAATTTGCTTGATGTATCCTTTTTTTACATCTGCGGAGTTGCTCTCCTCAAAGGAGAAGCTATATTCTCTTGCTGCTCATTTGAAGTATTTAATGCTATCGAATTACTTTACTTTTTGCTACTATTTCTCATTTATTTATTTGCTTCTTGCTTCCTTTTGTTAGCTTGTAAGTAAGTATAGATATTGATTATTTGGCTTGATATATATATTGATAATTCTAAAGCAGACTGCTTGATTAAATAGTTCTATATGAATGAATACTTAATTAATTATTAGTTCTTTGGCTTAAATTTGATTTATTTTTATTAATTAATTGTTTTCTTTTCTTCACTAAATTATTAATATTTGTCAAATTATTTATTAATTAAATAATTTATTAATCCCATTTCTTACTTGATTTTGATTTACTCCTAAACGCCAATTAATATAAATAGTATTCAATATTACTCCATATAAATTTTCTAATAAAAATACATGCATATATATGTATTATCTACACTATTCAATCAGTCAGTAAGTTAATCAATTAGTCTTTCGTACTATTTATATCTGTTAAATTTCTAGATTCTTGTAATATAAATTGTGCAAATTTGTTAATTTGCATAAATGAATTTTTAAAATTGTAAAAAAACTGAATCACCTTTAATTAATTATTAGTTTTTACTAAATTTTATATTTAAATATACTTCAAAAATACTGACTTCAAAATCCTTAAGTACAAACTCATTTAATATTAAGTGCCCTAATTAATTAATTAATTTTTAGGATTTCTATGAGTTTTCTATTTTATCATTTAAAAAAAAAATCTATTTTAAAAGCTTAAATATCTACTCAATAAGTAAAGAAAAATAAACTAATTCTATTTAAAATTAAATAACTTTTTATTTGCTTTTTTTTAAATTAAATAAAAATTGGTTAATCTTTAATAAATTGAAATATATTAAAAAATATTTTAGAATTTTAGTAGCTATAACAAATAAAATAAATAATATTTTTATTCTTGATCTCTGAGTTTAGATAGATAGCTTTCAAAAAATTTAAAATAAAAATATAATAATAAAATAAATAAATATTTTTCGTATAGCAAAACAAATAATTTGATAAAGTAATAAAAATATATTAAATTTTTTTAATTAGCATTTCAAATAATATAATTTTCCACAACTTTAAATATTTGAAATTTACAAATTTATTATTCATAAATGATAAAAAATAATATAAATTTATTACATGTTGTATTATTAAGGGAGAATCTTAGGATTCAATTACTATATATATATATAGTATTTAATTTATATAAATTTTTATGTGAGGTTTTGAAGACTAGAAAAATATTGTTATTAATTTGTGATTAAAACCTAAAAAATGCTAGGTTGAAAAAGAAAATTTTCTATTTACTATGATAAAGAGGCAAAAGGAAAGGTAGGGGATAAATATATTACTCTCCATTGATGATATTTGGATAAAATAATAAAAAATTAATTTTTAAACTCTTTTAATCTGAATGTATTCTGATACATAATGCTAAATGTTTGAATAAGTATTTGTAAATTTTACTGAATTTTTTCATTTTCTTCATTTAATAATTTTTAAGAAAAAAATTTTGAATTAAATTGCTTGTGAAAGTAAAATATAGAGATAAAGTAATAAAAATATGAATAGCTTCAATTTACAATAACAACTAGCTTCCCATATAAGAAATAGGAATGAAATTAAGAAGTTGTATTAACAAAAAAATATCTAAATGCTTCAAAAGAATGAACAGATATGTACAATTTGTCTTCTTTTTTTAGTTATTTTAAGTTTAAAGAAAATGATGAACATCATATTTTTTGTACATTTACTTTGTAAAATAATATAAGTATGAGGGAGAAAAAAATGAGCTTAGATTATAGATATGTAACCTCTACTCATATTAAATAAACGCATTTTTTAGAGTTCAAAAAATTATATTAAATTTAAATTCTTTACTTATTTTTCTCCTTTTTTCAACCCTAAATTATTTACAAGTTTAAGTCCATCGTGATCTGAAAAGAATGTACATCATGACATTGATCGCAAATATTTTTTAGAATGTATATAGCCCTATAATAGTAAAGGGATGAGAAAAGAATTATAATCGATAAATAAATTTTATCTCTACTAACAAATACAGATGTTTATCCACTCATATTTTTTTTTGAGTTGCAAATAATTTAAATTTTATAATTCTATCTTCAATAAAACATACATGATTATTTATTTCTATGCCATTTAAGAAAAAAGAGCAAAAAGTATAAATGAAGCTTAATTTACTTATGAAATGATAATATTTAGATTATTCATAAGCCAAATAAAAAATTTTTTATATGATTGATAAATTATGATGCAGTTTTTTTAGAATTTTTATAAAGTCAGTGCGGAAATGATAATTTCTACTTTAATATTTTAAGTAAACTAGAAAATCGATTGTTTAGAAATATACTTTTACTAGCATAAAATGTGTAGTAAAGTATCTATTTAACAATGGCCAATCAAGCTCTGAAAAAAAATTGTATATTTTGTCAAAATTTAAAATCTTATTATTTGCCTTTCGATAAATTGTAGCTAAATTTAACAATATCTTCTACTTTAGTAATAATTTTAAATATTTTAATAACAAATCTGCAAGTTAGATGAGCTAGTTAACAATAAATTATTAAATGTGTTTAGAGGATTCTTATATATATTAATCGTAAATTATAATATAATCTTTCCTTTCTAAGCTTAAAAGTGGTTTTGATTAAATTAATTTTGAATAAAGTATAACAAAGAAATAATAAATCTTTTAAAAATAATATTTATGAGCATAATTTATCATTTTTATTAGATTTGAAATTATAATTCTAAAAAAAACCATAACATATTGATATTGAATAAGCAGCAAGCAAATATGTATGATATATTTTTTATCATATATAATAAGGATATAATAAATTAGGGATTGAATAAGATATTTGAATTTAAATATTTTAGTTTTTAGATGAATGATTTATTTATTTATTATTAAATAAAGTACCTGATATAAAAGAAAAGTTTTTAGATCCTTTGAAATAGATGTTATATCAACTAATGAAAGATGAATTGGCACAATTTGGATACTCAGAATTCAGATATGTGAGTGAAGGTTTACAAGGATATGTAGTGCTAGCAAAAGAAAGTTTGACTAATTAACGTTTTGCAATAAAAGGAATCTTAGTTAAAGATTTAAATGGAATTATTGATCAAAAGAAACAAGAATAAGTTTAGCAAGAAATAAAAATGTTAGAATAATGCAGAGGCTCACCTAATGTCTCCAACTTAATCAAAACAATAGATGGAGCTAAATTTACTTTCTTAGTACTAACAGAATGCTTAGGTAGAATTGACAATACCTTAAACATTTTTAGTTTTATATAGACATTTTTTTCTTACTTAATAAAAGGCACTTTGAAAGAACTGATTGAAAGCCTTCCAAATAATAAGCTTAATGAATTATCGGCAATAAAATATTGTAAAGATATTGCTTAAGGATTGTATTACATTCACTCGAAATCATGCATTGTGAATGATCTAAAATTTGATAACATTTTAATTGACTATAATGGGAATGCAGTTATTTGTAAAAAATAAATTAAAAATATTAATTCAGCTCATAATACTTTAATTTATTTATTTTCTTACAGCTGACTTTGGATTTGCATAAACCCTTCCTAATAATTCAGGATATTCTATGATTGAATATGTAAACAAACAGTAACATCAGTTCTTATGCCATTAAGCTTTCTTTTATTTTATTTTAAAGATGGGCAATTTTTATTTTTAGGCACCGGAATGCTATGATCCAAAGGCTTTCAAAGATTATCAAAATGAGTATAAAAGGAGAGGTTTCTATACTCAAATAAATCCTAGTCAAAGAGTATTTATCATTTCATTTTACTACACAAATAATAATAAAATATTTAATATTAAAAAATATAATAGAGTGAAGCCTGCTCTCTAGGTAAATATATAAGAAATTAACTATCATAGTTAAATAATTGTAAAATTAAAAAAAGGTTATATCTTCTACGTTATGATCTAAGGGTTCAAATCAGATTTAGCATTTAAAAAACATATCGAGTTACCATATGATTAAAATTTTTAAACTTTTAAATATAAAAAGTAAATTAGGTACATTATTGACGGTCTTACACAATTTATTCCAAGATAAAGGCTATCAGTAGAAGAAGCTTTAATTATATTGAAAGGAATAATTTCATATGAATTTGATTTAGATTCAAAGTTTACAGAGTTAATTAGTCAAGAAATACAAGAAGAGGCAAATAAATCATATAAAGAAATAGAATTCATTTAGAATTTTAATAGCAAATACTACCCAATATTGTAAACTTAAATATATAAATAAATTAGCAAATCATTTAAAAATATTTTAAATTATTTAGTAAAAACGAAGCTGCTTTTTTGTAAGAATTGCAGTCATGCCAAGATGAAATTTAAAAACTCAAAAGTTATTCCGAAAATCTTGAATTTTAAATAAATTCTTTATAAGTATTTTAGGTTCAAGCAGAGTAAAAAATTCAAAAAAAGAAAAAGAAAATCAAAGAGCTACAACAAAAGCTGGCCAAATAAGCTTAAGAAATCTGTATTAATAAATTAAATAATTGAAAATGATTACCAAAATAATTTTTATAATAATAGAGTCTTAATAATAGAATGTTAAATACATTTTTTAGTTAATATAATTCTAATATTTAAATATCCATACAATTTAGGAAGTCAATAATAAATAACAATACAACATCACCTATTAATAATATTTATTTTAAATAATTAGCAAGTAATATTGATTTTGGATTTGTTATTTAAAAAAATTAAATTTAAATAAATAAAGAATGAAGATAAACTAGTTATTATGAACACTGAGAATAAGAAATAAGTATTACTATAAATAAAATAAAAATATCATGAAAATTAATTTTTTGAATATAAAAGTGTGTAAAATAATAGAAAAGATTTATAATTAATTAATAATTAATTGCTTTAAATGTTTAACTAAAATAGCAAGTAAATTTTGATAAGAATTTAAGAAAATTAATTAGCTATGCTTATTTTGAATGAATTAAAACATAATATTTAGTCTGTAAGATTTAATATATTATTGATTTTAAATTAACATGCAAGCTAAAATATTGATTTAGGAAGTAATCTATTAACTATTTATTAATCTCTAGCTAACATAAATATTCAATTTATTATTCTTATAAATTAGTTTTTAATAATCTTGAGAATCTAAAATAATAAATTTAATTTATTTATTACTAACAATAGAGTGTAATTGAATAACCGAAGTTAAATAGTTTAACAAAACATGATGTAAATAATATATTTGATGGGTTATTTCTTGTTAATTAAATGTTTTCATCATAACATTAGAAAGTATTTTTTAAAATGAATAATCTAATATTTGAAGTTCTTATCTAAATTGACAAAATAGTGCGTAGAATATTGTTATTGTTTTGTATATTTATTTATTTTATTAATTTCTTATTTTAAAAATAGAGTGTAAAAAGCTAGTTTAGAAGATTAATTTAATTAATTGGATTTTAATTAATACCAAATAGTGTGTAAAATATTACTGTTTAAGATTAAGATAGATAAACGAAAATACATAAAATTATCGATTTAAAAAAGGGAGTAGCTTTAATTAACTAGAAAAATTCACTTCTCAATAATTTATTTAAAAAAGCATGTAATTTATTATGAAAATTTAAATAATAAATTTAAATATTTTTCTAATTTAAAGAAAGTAATTTATCTTATCAACTAAAAAATATATTTGAATATTTGATCCTAAATAATAGTACGTAATATGTTTAATTAGTGCTGAGAAACTATTTTCTAATTAATTTGTTTAATTAGTGTGTAATAAATATCTAAAGATTATCAAATCTAGTTTCCTTAATGTCTATATTCTTAAAATAGGGAGTAAAAAGATCTTAAATAAATTTAGTTTTTTTATATCCCATTCTTTCTACATTTAAAAATATTAGAAAGTAATTAGTCTATAGCATTATAAATATCGAATTCTCAATTAATTTATTTTCAAAATAGAAAGTAATTTTATTTTGAAAAAAAATCCTATTAAACTTATTTTTAATAATAGTCCGTAATAATTAATTTGATAAGATGATGCTCTAATAACTTTATTCTTAAAATTATATTAGAAAGTAATATATAAAGAGATATATATTTAGAATTGTTTTTAATAAAAAATGATCAAAATACTTTATCCTTAAAATTAGATAGTAAGAAATACTTTCAATTATCTTTGATATACACTTAGATGCTGAAATAATTTAAATTTAATAAACATGTTAGTTTGTAATATACTTTGAATTATATTTGATGAGAAGATGCTGAAATAAATAAATAACTTTATTCTTAAAAATACATTAGTGGGTAATAGTTATTTTTGAAAAGACAATTAATTAGTAGGAACATCAATCTTAAAAATAATAGAAAGTAATTAATAAATATTTTAACTTATTTTTTATAGGAAAATGCTGAAATAAACAAATAACTTTATCCTTAAAAATAGGATGTAATAAATCTTTTAAATTATTTTTGATATGATGATGCTGAAATAAATAAATAAATAACTTTATTCTTAAAAATATATTAGGGAGTAATAAATATTTTGAATTATTTATGATAAGAAGATGCTGAAATAAATAAATAAATAAATAACTTTATTCTTAAAATATATTAGCAAGTAATACATATTTTTAATTATTTATGATAAGAAGATGCTGAAATAACATTTTTATAAAATAAATTCACTAAGGAAGTAATAATTATTTTTGAAAAGAAGATGCTGAAATAAAATTTTGATAAAATTTACTAAGGGAGTAATAACTATTTTGAATTATTTTTGATTATATAAGAAGGCGTGAAAATAACCTCATTTATACAAATAGGAAGTATTAAATATTTTAAAAAGATTTTTGAAATTTTTAGATTAATTTATTCTATCATCTCATCAAAATATTATTTTTATTATCCTGTTAACATATATGATATTAATACAATATTTATTATAATTATATATAAGTACAAACTATTTTTATTTCTTAATTAATTTAATAAAGATTATTTTTTATTCTGAATTAATTAATTTATTTTATCGTTTCGCTATGATGTGAAAAAGCAATCCAAAATTTGTGACATTTCTTATCAATTCAGAATTGTTTTAATATTTGATTGTTTTTAAATCTATATAGATTTTTGTCTTTTCTATGAATTTTTATTTTTTTTAAATTATAAATTATTTTTAAAGTATACTTAAAATCTATTATATTACATACATGCTTCATAAATACATAAATCTTTGAAAAAATATAGTTTTTTTTATTAATATTTATTAAAAATTATGATTGGCAAAATTAAAATATTTTATATTTTACACACAATTCAAAAAACAAAATCTATTTGTCAATATCGTTATTAAATAATTTAATTTCAAACCTCAATTTTCAAAATTAAAAAATGATGATAAATTTGTTAAATCAGTAAATTTATTTAATAACTAATCTCTTGTATTTAAGTATCATTTTTTTAAATTTATATTTAGCTTCATACTTCAATTTGTTGAAACTTTATTTTAATTTAAATAATTTTATAAGATAAAGTTTAGAAAGAATATGGATTAAGTATTAAAATTTTAAAATGCATAAAGATTTATAAAGAATAAAAATAGATTACATCTTTATTTATAAAAAAAAATAATTAAACTAAATTTACAAGAGGTTTAGTGTGAAATAATTTAGATTCTTACAGCTTGCTAAAGAAGAGCCTAAAACAAAAACACCCCTTTCACCAATCAAATTTTAGCTTTTTATTTTTTTATTTAAATTATTAAATAATATGTAAAAATATAAATATTTCAAAAACAAAATAATACGTTTAAATAAAAATAAATCCAAAAAAAGTAAATTTATAACTTTAATTTGAGTGATAAAATTTAAATATTTGTGCATCCAACCAAAGCCTACCCAATAGCTGATGCTCCCTCATCACTAATTAAATTTCCCCTTTTTATTTATTGAATAAATGAAATCTAAAAATAATAAAATAGAAAAATATTTAAGATTTGAAATAGAAAAAATGAAAATAAATAAATAAATTTTAGTTAAATTCAATAAAATGATTAAATATTTTTAAAACATAAAATATATAAAAATAGCTTTTATTTATTAAATTAAATTTTTACCAACCTAAAAATAAAAATTTATTTACATAAGGCATAGTTTCAAATCTTAAAGCTTAGTGCATTTTGTTAAAAATGAGCATAAGTTTTAGGCACCTTGATCACCAATATCATTGAAGCTTTTAAAATATAAAGATATAGAATAGTTAATTTAATTGAAAAAGAGTTAAGAGATGCTGTTAAAGGGGAATCTAAAATATAAATTAACATGGTAGAATAAAATAAAAAATTAAGAGTGTATATAAAGGAAACATTAAATACCCAAGGTCAAGTGTTAGACTTTAGAGATTAGCACAACTTGATAAACCACAACTTATAGCTTTTGCACCTTCTTAACCAAATAAATTATAGCTTTAAAATTAGAAAATTTATAATTAAAAAATATTTAAATGCAAATAATAAAATTTGTCTCTATGTAAAATAAAGAAAATATATTTACTCAAGATAAAGTTCTAAGGTGATTAAATTACTAAGTTTCGTTAAAATAGATCCTAATGCGAGTGCACCAATTTCACTAATTTCGTTGCCACTTTAGGATAACAAATAAATAAATAAAATCTTTGAGAATAATAAAGAAGAAATAAGAAAAAAAATTGACACATAGAATGAATACTTGTTAAAATAAAAATACAATATTAAATTAAAATTTTTAAAAACTAACTAAATTTTATCATAATAAGAAAGAAATTTAGCTTTTATCTTTTAAAATAATGAAATTTATTTACTAAATGCCAAGGATCAAAGTTTAAAGGCTGTGTAAGCTTGATAGTGCATTTAAAGAATTTAAACCGTCATCACTGATTAAGCTTTAACTTTTAATAGAAATCAGTAAATGAAACAATCATAAGAGAGAAATCTTAGAAATGACTAATAAATTATTTGTTTTTATTCTTGAATTTTTTTCAAGAAATTACACTTAAAAATAAAAATAATTTTTACCCAAGTTTTAAATTGAGAGATAAGAGTTGAGTACATTTTTGTAAAGCAAAACAATATTTTTTTAACTTATCATCGTTAATATAATTTTAATTTCTATTAGGTTAATAAATATGAAAAGGGTAATATATAAGAAATTAATTATTCATTAAAAAATTAGTAATTATTAACTTTTAAATCTTTATATTGATAGAATTTTTAAAGATTATAATTTAAATGAATATTGTAAATATTTAATCTATTATAAGTAAAATAAAGTAATCATTAAGATTAAATATCTGAGCATTTATAATAAAAAAAACAATACTCTTGATTTATTTCAATATCTAAGTGAGATTATAGAGTAGAGCTTACAAACTTTATTTTAAATATAAATAATTTATCTAAAATAGAATATATAAAATTATAAATTACATCGTCTAGATTATTAAACTATCTTGTTTATTTCATCATTTTTTTTTGTTTTCTTAATGGTGTTTTTGTATAAAAGATAAAATTATTAAAAATATCAAAAGAAAAAATAACCACAATTAATAATAACTACCTTAGTAAAGAAATCTAAAAAGTAAATTTTTATAATTACAATAGTTTTGCTTGTATAATTAATTAAAAAAATTTTTTTAATGATTAATTGATTAGGGTTTTAGTTTTATTTTTTCATCATTATATACTTTTTTATTAAAATATTATAAGTTAGTTAGTAAGAAAGATTGCAAATTTTTGAAGTTTAAATAATATTTTGAGTTAGATTTGCCTCGCTAAAAATACAAAAAATTGAATTTAAAAAAGACAAATAAATAGCTAAGTAATTAAAGAATTAAATTCAAATCAACAACATAAAAACATAAGTATAATCTAAAAATTAGAAAGATTGGTTATAAAATTGTAAGAATTTAATTTAAGGTTTTTGAATAAGATTGCCAAAGAAGTACAAAACGAACAAGAAGATAAACAAACAAACAAAGAAGAACAAATGAATTAGAGTTTAAAGACAAGCAACAAACAAATGAAAAAATAGGATTTGTTGCTTATTGCTAATAATTTATAACGCAGTCAAACTTTGCTTGCTGCTACCTCCTTGAATTTCTACTTAACAATCGTTTTATTCATCAATTAATCAAACTCAGCATTGTTAAAAGCAGTAGTTTTTTTAAATTAAATTTGTTATTTAGGTAAGAAAAAGCTGATCATCTACCTAACATATTCTTGGTGGCCTTAGCACACTTGAAATCATCAGCAGGGTGACGATAGAAACTATTTATACAATAAAATATTGATAAATGCAAATTAAAACAATCAATTTAATCATATTTCTATAGGTGATTGATTCTATTTCAAATACATCCTATTTAAGCAATCATAAAGAGATCAAAAATATTTACCTGATAACCTTTTTACCCCAAGCGAATCTATTTTAAATTAAAACATGTTTAAAATTTGCTCTAAATAACTAAAAACTTTGATATATATCATCTGTTAGCATTAGATTAAATAATCAAGCAAGCAGATGACATTACAATATAATTTATTTAATAATTTACTGAGTGGCAAGATAACCTCTCAAGTTAACGTCATCCTTAGAACCGGGAATGTAGTTGTGGGCTATTTTATTTTAAGAATAAATGAGAAACTATGTATTTGATTGGCTTTAAATTTTTTCTAGCTAAAATATTATCTAAGTTTTGTGTTAACCAATTAAATAAATTGCATACTTTCAGTTAATTCTTCGAGCTTTATTTATAAAAAATAGAATTTAAATTATGCCTATCAAATTAAATAATATATTAATTACTTCAGTTTCAAGACCTCTGAAGAAATCGAAGTTTTCGTGCATGAGGTAGTCCTTTATTTTATCAAATAAAAGGTATTAATATAATTTATCCATATGGAATTAATGCTTGATAAATAGCAATTTCTATTTGTTTCGTATATAACTGTTCTCAAAATTTTGCTATATAAAAGCATGTATTTTAAAATTCAAGGTGGTACATTAGGGTCGTTGTATTCTTCGAGTTCGAAAAGGAACATAGTGTAGTCAGCGTAAGCATTCAACCAGATAGCAGCGTGGAAGGAGAGTTCGTTTTCCTGTAGAATAATTAAATTTATTTGAGTAAAATATTGGAGATAGTTTTATCAATTTACAATATCATCAAGAGCCTTGGAGGAAGCAGAACTGATTTGCTTGGAGATAGCATCAGTGTTGTATTATTCCTTAATCAAAGATTCGTAGTTTTCCTTAACCTTTTCAACCAAACCTTGGGTGGAGATGACGTTCTTCCATTCGTTGAAATCGATGGTCTTTTTAGTAAAAATAATTTAGTAAGATGACATTAAAATCAAATGAAATTTGCTAAAATAAGCTGCTCTAAGTAATTTCTATGAAAATTATATTTAGAAATATAAAGACATAAAATCAATTGTTTTCATTGGTGTTTTATGCTATTTCTTGATGTTTTGAATAGATTTGCAAAAGATATTAAATAAATTCTTAGCTTTAGATATTTATTTCTAACTCTAAACTGCTAAATGATTTCTATAAATTTCCTAATCTCATTTTTGTTAGTTATTCTAACTAAATAAAACTTTGCTTAGACTATATGGCTAGTTTGTAATTGATTTTATATTTAAAATGCTTTTTATATTCATTTAATGTGGCGCTTACAGGGATTTATTCAACGTGTTGCTTGTTGTAGAAACTGACAAGAGAAGAAAGTTGGGTGCAGTATGATCTAGATTCACCAGTAGTGGCCTTGTTGCTCAAGGTAGAGATCCACTTAAGGATTTTGTCTTGGTTACCAGCTATAATTTATAACATGAAACAACAATTAATATCTCACATAAAACTATCTCATTTTATCAAAGCAAAAAGCAAAATCTTCGAACAAGCTTTATTTCCTGCTTCATCATAATACAATCATAATGAATTGTTATTATATGAAGAATTATTTAAATTAATTGATAAAACGCCGCTCTTTATCTTCTAATTGCTATTAAAAAGCTTTGCATCTTAAAATCTAACTTGCATTTTTATAAAATTCAGTCTCTTTGACAGAATATCTGAATATTGAAATCTAAAATTCATTTTAAGAGCTTATTTTAATGATAATAATTTTGATTATATGATAGCTTGAAGTTCATTAATTTCGCTTCACTTTTTTTGCTTGCTTTCTCATTTGAAGAAGTGCTTTTGCTTGATTTGATCACGATTAATAAAATTCTATACGAGCTTAGAAAGAGGGGGTTTAAGCAGCAGTGGTGTTCTTAAAAGCTTAAGCCTTAACAACATTCTTGGCAATCTTAGCTAACATGGACATTTTTATATCTATTTTTATTTGATATTTTCTCCTTTTATTTTGTTTCTTAATTTTTTAATTTATTCAAAGATCAATCTTAATTGGATTATTTTATTAATTTTCCCTTTCTTTTCCTTTCCTTCTTTGTTTATTTATTTCTTTCTTCTTTTCTTAGCTTCTTTCCTTTTAATTCATTCAATTTCCACACTTATACTCTTCATTCAATTTACAGGCTTTTTGTCATTCAATTCTCTTCTAATTGCCACTCTCCTAAGAATGTATCTTCAATGCGTTCCTCTTCTTTCTTTAAAGTTGTTATTGCTTTCAAGCAAAATCTTATTATTTATTTTATTTGTTTAGTCTTTATTTATTTCTTTCTTTCTTTGTTAAATGCAAGCAATCTAATATATAAACTTCAAATATTTATTTATTTATTTATTGCTTTGTGTTGGATTTCTCATTTATTCATAATGAAATTTCCAATGTATCTCTTTTTATATTTTATTCAAAAAAATTAAAATGTATCTTAAAGCGTATCATTTTTATTTCTTTATGCAATTTTTATTATACTATTTTGCTTTAAAAATAATCAGCCTTAAAAAATCAATAGTTTCATCATTAAGTATTTAATTTTCTCTATTTTTTTGATATTTAAATGATCAAATTAATTTTTACATTAATTCTATTCTATTTTCGTCATAAAAATATAAAAGATAAAAACTAAAATAAATACATTTTGTAATGAATTTTAATTGAAAATAAATTCAATTTTAATAAATAGATTAAAGAAAAGATATAATATTTAATATCAAGAAAGTAGATTACATTTAAATAGTGTTAAATAAAATAATAATTACAACAATGAAATAATTAAATCCAATTAAATACTAATTTGTAAGTTAATTATATAAGATAATTTATTTTATTGATTGTATTAGAATATGATTTGTCTATATTTATTTTTTGAATTTATATAAAAATTTTGTCAAAGATATTTAGAAAAGTAAGCAGATAAAAAAAGAAAACAAATTCTAGCAAGTTTTAATAAGAAATTAAAAGAATAGTTTGGTTTGTAAAAGATTAAATTAATGTTTGATTAATTAAATAAATTAAAAAATGTTAAATACTACATTGCAAAAATATTAAAACACATATAATTTATATTAAAAATGAATTGAAGATTGCAAGGCTAGCTATATATATTATAATAATTTAATGAATTTACAAATATATAGAAAAACTTTTTAGTAATTACATAATACAAAATGAATGAACTATTTCTTATTTAATGAAGATTAGTTTGATGATTGAGATTTATTCATTAATTCTGCAGCAAAAGAGCAGTTTATTTATTTATTTGTTAGTTATTTTGCTTGCTTTTGCATTAGTTGTGCAGAGTTTGTTTAGTTGGTAGGTAGTTTGAATGGTTTAAAGAATTTAGAGAGCTAGTTCAATAAATAATTGATGATGATTAAATAAAATAATTGTATTTATTCAATAAATATAAAGTTAGTTGACTGAGTTAATTAATTAACTAAGTTAATTCTTTGTTTTAGGATTTTATTAATTTTCAAACTTATTTTTTAGCAAATAAAATAATTTATTTACTTACTTTTTTAAATATTTGAAAATTTTTTGTTCATTTAGTTATTTTTGTTGTTTGGTTCAACTTAAAAACATTCATTCATTACTTTCAACATATCCATTCAGCTTTTAATTAAAATAATCTTTCAAATCAAAGTACTCACTGCATTTTTTAGTCGTTTTGATTGGCTTGAAGGATGCTATTATGAGTAGGATGGGCTAAGTTAATGTTTTGTGTTTTGTTATCTCCTCCTTCGTGAACTATATATTTGGTATTTGCTCCGTTCAACAAGTTGTTATTTATTGCTTCTTCATGCTTGGTCAGCAAATTTTGCATTGGCTGCTATTAATAAAAGTGGGGGTTCAAAATTTATTATTGATTTTATTAGTTACCCATCCCTTATATTTATTGAGGTTACAATATGCTGTTGCCGTTATTCTAGCTACTGCCGTTGTTGCTTTTATTGTTACTATTATTATTCATATTGCCTTGGTTTGGGTTTATCAAAATATTATTTTGGTTTTGCTGCTGCTGATTATGAGGAACTTGATGCTAGTTTTGATTTTACAAAAGAACAGGGTTGATTCCACCTTGGTAATTTTACTAGGCATTTGGGTTTTGTTACAGGTCTTGCTCTAATTAGTTTCCTACTTGCTTTTAGAATGGCTATTGAAGCTATTACTACATAGAAAATTGCTAGTATTGCTAGCTCATTAAGTTAAGGGATTCGTCTTAATTTAGAGAGGGATATTTGTCTGTAATCGAGTTTAATTCTAAGTAGGCTTTATTGAAGTTATTTCCTGAAAAGAGTGATGCGTTCAAGAAGGGGTTAGAAGTATTGTATTGAGGTAATGAATTTTTAATCTTATCAATATGAGGGGATTCAGTGATTTTACCATTTAAAAAGTTAAAAATGCTAGGATTTGAAGTAGGATTTTGGAAATTTCCACTCTTTGGGACTAAGAAATTGTGGGAATTACTTGTTATTCTTTGCTACAAGGCCGTGTTTGAAATACTTGGTTGCTGATACTGGTGCATCAAAAGCTACTCTAAGAATCCTTGATTGTTGCTTGTTTGGAAAAGTAAACCATTATTTGAGTTAAGTCCAGATTTTGAAGATGGTCTGAATGATTATTTTAGCTATTGCTTTTAAGCAGCTTATTAATTTTATTACTATTGTTATTATTGTTATTGTTGTTGTTATTGTTATTATTGTTACTGCTACTATTACTGCTATTGCTATTAATGCTATTGATTCAATTGACCAGGCTATTGCTATTGCTGTTAAGGATTGTTGTTTTATTGCTGATTTTAGTTGTTAATTTGTTGATTTTGCTAAGCGTTGTACATATCAAATTGCTACTATTAATTCTACAATAAAGAATTATTAGCAAACTGAGGAGAAACTTGTTGTGCTAAGTTCATAAAATTGTTCTAATTGTTATATATTTGATTATTTAAGAAACTTTATGGGTTTCCCATGACAGCAGCAGCAGAAGGGTCTGTTTACTACAAAGTATTCAATATATCAAAAGGGTTCTAAGAGACTGAATTTAATTCATTCTGCATATTTTTGATGAGATTTTGATTCATTATAGAAGGCTAATTAATACCACCTCCACTGACAACAAATTATTAAAGTTATTATTTCATGTCTTCCTAAAGTTTCATTCCTTAGATTGTATTTTGTGTCAGCAATTACTGATTCAAAATATTTCCCATATTCTAATTTGCAGGGTTGTTTTCGATATTGTTTCCGCTATTCCCTTTCTGTGCTTGATGAATCATATTAGGCTAAAAATTCTAGTTTCCGCCCATGACATTTGGCATATTAGGTACACCGCTCTAGTTTTAATTAGGAATGTGATGGTATTGCTATTAATTAATTAAATTAGTGTTTTTATTGCTATCTGATGTCACATTTGGGGCTTAGTTGGGTGCTCCCTAGCCTCCTTCCATGAAGGTACTCTTTAAAACCTGTATTTAATAAAATGATTAATATCATTTTCAAAGAAGTATTTAATTCATTACATGCATGCTTTATATCACTATTTTATTTTCAGGAACATGAATAGTAAGCTATTTTTTAGGTTACGGCTTAGCCTTCACCGCCAAATTATTGGTACTATTTATTTCATTATTTCTGTGGGCACTTTTCTTACTAACTGAGTTAATATCTGACTTTGAAATTTGGCTCATTTCTTCTTCATCTTCTTCACCCTATTTATTTACATTATAATCTAATCAAATTTGCTTTTAAAATTAAATTTTTTTATTTCATTTTTGCTTTCTTTTTCTTAACTAGCCTTTGTCGACTTATTTCTCTTTATAAATACATACATAAACAACTAGCTAATTGTTAAATAACTAAATAACTAATAATTTATTCTTTACATTTTCAGATTCGTCGATCTAATCCATCTGAGATTCCTCACCATCTTCTTTCTTAATGTCTGATTACTTCTTTTTGTTTCTCATTCCAAAGAAATTTGGGTACTTTTTGTGATTTATAAAAAATAAATAAATTTAATACTCGACATTCCTTTTTCAGAATTAAGTTATAAATGATGAAAGGCTATTTTTATATCATTTGCCCTTCAGAGAACTTTGAACAATCAGTAAATGCTATAATTAATTACATCGTCTCTGGTGAATGTGTAGACTTTCTTGTATGGGTGAGTTTTAGAAAACTCTTGTGCAACGCTAGCATCAGGAGAATAAAAATTAATGAGGTTTCCATAGACATCTGTGAATGCAAGACATACTTGTATATTGCAAAGCATAGAAAGTTCAGCAGCCTTTTTGAGCAAGCCACTCTTCCTTTTATTGAAAGTTATCTAAAATAAAACATAAAATGATTATCATAAAACTATTTCCTTGATAAAAAGCACAAATTTATATGTATTTTTAGAAGTTTTTGAATTATTCTTAAAATGTAGCCTTTTCAAATTAAACATATTTGGCGTCCAAAAAAACTCAAAATATGTAGAAAAAAAAATGAAAAACTATAAAGCATTTATTTAGCTAAGCTATAAATACCGCTTTAGGAGCTTTAGTTGTTCAAGTTTGGCTAAAATAATTTTATTATAAAATATTACATTTCTTAATCTATCGTCTTTGATAGTCTCTATTGTAATTTTTTTACGGCCCATTCTTTAATTATGAATTAGCTATAAATAGTAGTTTGAATCCTTTTTTGTTTTTCCTTTTCTAATTAATTAATTTCTTAATCAAAGCAATTCTATTTATATTTATTTTATATATAAATATATGTATGTACTTGCATGAAATTATTTTGCTTATTTCGCTGTTCCTTCCCAAAAACCTAGCCAATCCTTTTATCTAGCCATCGCCTATCTAAAATCTATATATCTATCTATTTATTAATCTATCTATCTATCCATCTAATAATCTTCTTTTGCTTCTATTTATTTATTTCAATCTATTTTTACATAAACAAACAAATAAACAAAGAAATAAATAAACAAATAAATACTCATCACCTCTAATTTGAAATTTATCCATTTATTTTCTTTCTTTCTTTCTTAATTTAATTTTTTTAGTCACTTCTATTTAAAATCGACATTTTAGCAGCACTTTTAAAAATATTATATATTTACATAGTTTTCTATTTATCAACCTTTCTTTATCAACTCATAGCTATTTTTACTGCATGCAAATATACATTCTAAAGTTTATATATGTTTACATTTATTTACTTAGTTTAACAAATATATCTAGTATTTTCTATTATTTTTATTTACTCACTTATTTTTACTTTTATTCTACATTCTTTGCATTTTCTTTTATTCTATCTATCATTCTCGCTTTATCTATTCCAAAAACTCATTTCTTGCATATCCATTCTCATTTACAAAAATTCTTTTTAGATCGCCATTTTTATTATTTCCTCTCATTCATTAATTTTCTACTTTATTTAAAATTTCTATTTCAAACTTTACTATTAATTTCTAACTAGTCTCAAATCAAAAATAAATAAAAAAAACCAGTTTTAACTTATTTTTTTTATAATAAAAAATTAATCCAGTCAAAGTATTCTTCTCCACTAGACAAAAAATTTTTTTAACACACAGAAAATATCTAAAATATTTTAATTTTGGCTTAAATACTTTTTAATCACCCTAGAATATAAAAAAATATCATCTTTATACAAATTTTACAACTCGCATTTATAATTTGGTTGATGTATTTAAATAGTTTATTATCGAAGATCTACAGATCGTTAAAAACTACCACTTTTAGAATTGCTTTTATTTAAATAACTAAAACTCCAACTATTAAAATATCTTAAATAGTTTAGAGGTGCTAAATAGAATTTTTTTTTCTCATTTAAATATCTGTTTAATGAAACAATTACTTCTTTAAAAATAAACATTTGGTTTCAGAATATTAAGTTTACTAAATAATTAATACTAATTCATGTGTATAATTATTTACACTATTTATTAGATATTTTATTCTTAATTTTTTATAACTTTAATATGAATTCTTATTAAATTAACTCAAAATAATTTTTAAAATATTTTTTAATCTTTCTTATTTTATTTTTATTTCAATATAAAAGTTTATAAAATTCATAAAATTAAACAATGTTATTATATAAATTAATCTAAGCTTAATTAACTAAAAAAATGATGAGATTGAAAAATAATTGCAAAAAATTTATCTATTCTAGGTTCTCATTTTAATTAAATTTTAATCATTTTATTTAACTAATTTTATATTTTTTCAATAATTAATAATAGACTTCTGCAATAGTTTTTATTTTATTTGAAATGAACAAATTGTTGCAATATTTAAAATAAATTAATGAATTTAATTAAATAAATCTTTTGTCTATTTCTAATAATATAAAAAGTATTTATTAACCCTTTTAAATCTCTATTAAATATTAATATAAATTTATTTCAATCACTCATTGTTTATAATATTGTTTATAATGGGTTTAATAATTTTTTATTAGTTTCAGTTTACTTATCTTTAAAACTTAAAATTAATTTTTAACGAATTTGAGTTTCCTAGTAAATAAGATTCCTTCGTTAAAATTAAATTTTATTATAATTATTTTTAAAGTTAGGCTGTTAACAGATCTATTTGTGTTTAAAATATAGCATTTATTAACTAAAAAAGATGATTTACAACAAATTAAGTATCAAAAAATAATAAATCACCGACTAAAGTTAATTTTTATATTTAAAATTAATGTAAATAAGTTAAGACAAAAGAATTAAATTGAAGAGCAAAAGTTAAAAATTATTAAAGCAAATTTAAGCCAGAAATTAAATAAAAAGATAAATTTAATAAAAAGTGTATTCATTTAGATAGTAAATTCTTATTAAATAATCAATTTTTTCTGCAATTTTTTTAAGGATTATTTTGTGTATTTTTAATTAATTAATGATTGAATTAATTTAATCAAATTTGAATAATTTAATAAATTATCAAAAATCTAATAATTTTAAATTTTGATAGTTATTTAGATGAATGAAATATAAATTCTATTTTTATTAATGTTAAATATTTAAATATTATTTTGTCTATTTTTTTAATTTTAATTTTTAAAATTGTATCAGTATACTTTTAAATTAAACATTTTTTAAATTCATTTTAAACTTCTTTTTCATTTATTGAAGAGTCACTTTTATCTAATAATAAATAAATGAAATTTTTTAACATTTTAGTATAGAAATATCTTTTCAATTTATTACAAAATTAGATTTTGTTATTTATTTTTTTGATGAAAACGAATGAATCGCACATACATTTTTATAAATTGATTAATTTAAGATTTGATATTTCTAGTGAAAGTAATAATTATAAAAAACGAGACTTAGTTCTACTTATTATTTTTCAGAATATAATCTTTTGTTTATTACTTTTGTATTTGTTTTATACATACAAAATAATTTCTTATGAGTTTTGATGAATTCTTATTGAAGGAAATTCAAATTGTTGGTATAAATATTTTGAATTATAGCATTTTTTTTACAAGTTTTAAAAAAATGAAAACGCAAAAGTAAATTATGAATTAGTAAAGAAATGACACGATAGAAAATATATTTTATATATTAATAAATTCATTTATTAAAAATTATTTTAGATTAATTGGAATATATTTAAATTTATTTATAGAAGTAGTTAAGAAGTATTTAGAAGATAATTTTATATAATTTTCAAGAGCCTTGCTAAATTTAAATAATTGTACTCACGAGCCCAGATATACCTCCAAGGAGACCAAAGATAAAACTTAAGCCGCTTAGAATGTAGTATTTGTAGTGAGTGTCTAGGAAACAAATTTTAGGCTTTACTTGTATGGCGTCCTTCTCAATATCTCCGTTTTGAATTGTGTTGAGAATAGATTTTTGTTTCTTCACTGCTTTGATGTATAAGAGCAATGGACAGATATAAGTGAGAATAGTGCAAAAAATGCATCCCAAAATATTGAAAACGTTACTAATTTGATTAACGTATTGAGCTAAAAAGGTGAACGAAAAAAATATTACTGATCTTAATGCGACTTATTGGAACAAACTCATGCATTTAGTAGAATTTGTTAGTATGTGTTTTTGGATAATATTGTCTAAAAATTTAACAACAGTAAAAACGTATAGTAAAATACTAGCCAAAATGGAAAAACTGTAGAGAAAATCTAAAGCAGTTCCAACGCCTCCCATAGAGCCAATATTTTAGAAGATGACTGCTTAGGTGTCTGCACCAAAAGCAATATAACCCATCATACCAACAAAGATACCCAAAAGAGTGAAAATACTTAAATAATATCTTAATACAGAGTCGAACTAGTTTTTATCCTTCATGGACGCATGAACTTCAGTGTACATTCCATTGACATCGTAAGCAAAGGAGAAGACGCCAAACTGCAATGGTATTTATGTAAAATCGAACTGAGTCAATGAGGAGAAATTAATGTTAGTTGTGTTAATTACTTCACAAGATTTACCAATAATAATGACTAAAGTGATTATTGTTGCAGAAAGACCGAGGTAGGTAAAGAGAGAAAGTTTATCAATATTCTTATACATAGAAAGTGGAAGATAAAAGGCAAACATGATAGCCATCACCACCATGTCATTAGGAATTATTGGATCAAGAGTTTAATATATAAAAATGCTGTAAGCAAAACATGAAGAGTAGGCATAAATATAAGTGCAAGCTTATAAGAAAGCTAAGAAAGGTTTCCCATATAATTTACCTCCAGTTGCTTCAAGAGTGAGGTTTCTATTAGTAGGGTCTTTAGTGTCAGTGCTTTCTTGGAATCTTATGATTTTGCTAATTAAAGACCAGCAAAAGTAGCTAACAACAGCACAAATAACCATGAAAATAATGCTCAAGCCAATACCACAAGCTTAGAATGTGCTTGGTAGAAAAAGTATTCCTGTTCCTATTCCTCCTTTTAAAATGCTAGCAGTGGCACTTAAAACAGTACCTTTAGGTTCATCTTGTTTGTCTTCTACAGAGAAATTAGTTTTTTCACTAAGCTATTTCTCTTCACTATCATTAATTATGCAATTTCCAGATGTTTGCTACTGCAGTTGAGGAGATTAGCCAACAGCAGGTAGAGACTATTGTTATTCAAGTTAAGGAGAAGACATTTAAAATTATTTTGAGAGAATTTAAAAAGTTAAGCTGTCTTGTAGATTTTTGGAATCAATTTAAGAATGAATAAATAAATAGATTAATTAATTAATTGTTTTTTGAATTTATTTATAGATCTTGTCTTCGCTGATTATTTTAACTAATGAAGGACAATAATTTTATTTATGAATTTAATTTTTACATTATTTTGGAAATGTAAAAATGCAGTATTAGTAAGAATCTTCATGATGATTTTATTTTATTAGGTATTAAATTTATAGATATATCTAAACAAATAAGTATTTATTTAATAGCGCAAGAAATTACTAGAACTTAACTATAAATCCGTCGTAAATGTATTAAATTTAATTTATAAAATATCATTAGTAAATATTGTAAAACAAATCTATAGAATTCTCAACTAACTTACCTTGCGCTAATAAAATGCATTAAAAAAATATAATCTAACTATATTTCTGGTTATTTAAATACATATTTTTAGTGATGCTCATATATACATATCCTTTAATTGAACCAGCAAACCGGAATGCCCTATTACCATGTTGTATATTTTAAAAATTAAAAACCTTAATTGAGTAGCAAGATTCTAGCAACAAGAATGATAATTGTCTGAATTTATTCTTAGAACATACATCATAACAATTTTAAATTAAACTAATTAAATGCGTCACTAATTATTTATATCTAGTGACAATTATTTATGTTACTATTTTGCAGGTATATAATTTTGTTACCATCTAAAACTTGAATTATAATCAATTCTTTTTTTTTACCATTTATATTTGCTAAAATAATTTGCTTAAATCTAAAGAATTCTCAAACAAGAATCTGAAATAAGAGCTATGTTTTGAGAAACAATTTGAAAATCCAAAAAAATTTTAAAAATTATTCAAATAAATTGCAATTAATTAAATTAGATGAAATTATATAAGATTAAGGATAAATTAAATAGTAATAAGAATATTTATTGTAAATCATTTGAATATGTTTTTTTGTAATTGCTTTTATCAGGTCTTATGAAAATTTTGGTATCCTGCATATTTTAAAGAAAGAAAAGAATGTTTATAAAAGAATTAAGAAATTTGTTACATAAAAGTAGATGGCGTATTCAAATAAATAATATGTTTAGTTGATGAAATAAATATATTAAATTCAGATTTAGCGCATTAAGTAAATTAAGTCACTGATTTCCCATAAAAAGCCAATTAACACAATTTATTACAACTTATTTATTATTTTGATACAATTATATAATTACATTTAATTATTAATTCTTTTATCTTTATTCACTTATTATTAAGTCTTTAAATTACAATTTTCAACCAATGTAATTTTACTAGCAAATTTCTTTCTTAGTTTTCAAATCATTAACGTGAAAAGTCTATCTGAATTCTTAAATATTTTATTAATCATATAAATTTTTAAACATGCCAATACTTACTTTCATAAATAAAAAAAATGTAAGTCACATAGCATTAATTCTTATTTTGAAATATTTATGATTACATCATAAAATTCAATAAATAACATATCATTTTCCCAAATACTATTTAATATCTTTGCTATTAAATAATCGATATATCATTTATGTTTAAAATATTGAGTTACAAGTTCCAAAATCTATTTTAATGCCTTAGTAAAAAATCTTTTAGTCCTTAAAAAATATAATTCAAATTCTTTTTAACTTAAAAATTTATTCAAAAAAATATATCCAAAAAAATATTTCATTAATAAGTTAATTATATTTATTGTTATTTAGATAATTAAATTTGATTATTTGATTTCAATGATATTTATTCTTTTTAAAGGCTTTTTAGATATTTATTTATTTTTTGAAGCTTTTGAAAAAGTATAATAGAGTTGTTAATTATTTGTTTTTAAATTAGCATAATTTTTTGTCTTTTAAACATTTCTTTAATATTATTTTAATATTCTAAATTTAGTCTTTGATTTTATTTTTTTAATTTCTGCACATTTTCAATTTTATTAACATGAAATTCAATTAAGATAAAAACAATTTCCATTTTGTTTTACATTTTTTTGTGTGCATAATTAAGAAAATAATAAATATTTTTTGATGCTTTTATATTATTTAGAAATATCTTTCAAATAGATTAAATCTAAAGATTTAATAATCAGAAGGATTGATTATAAATCAAAGGTTTATTAATAATTAAATAATTAATAACTCTGATTGATTAAATTCAACTGCTAAATTAATAATTGTTATTATGAGAATTGTAATACATAGTAAAACTTATAAATCTACAACAAAAAATTATATGAATCATAATTTTAATACTTTTTGGATAAATAATTATTTTTAATAAAGTCATTATAATTCTTAAACCATTTTTCGAGTATTAAGGAAAGTAAAATCAAGATATTTATACATAAATTTTTGGATTATATTTAATACTGTACTAAAAATTTGGTATCATGATCCTTGCTATATTGAGATAATAGTGCTTACTAGACCGGAAATACCTCCTAGGATACCGAATATAAAGCAAAGACCACTTATAATGTAGTTAATATAATGAGTATTTAGTAATGCAATACATGGTTTGGTCTCCTTTTAACTGTTTTCAACATCTTCGCACTAAACTTTATTCATAATATTATTTTATTTTTTAACTGCTTTAATGTAAAGAAGCAAGGGACAGACATAAGTGAGAATGGTACAGAAGATACTTCCGAGTATGTTGAAAACATTACTTATTTGGTTAACATATTGAGCTAGGAAGCTAAATGAAAAAAATAGAATTGCCCTCAGTGCTATTTGCTATAAAGTAATTAAACTCTAAGGAGAGTTTTTGATAATGTATTTACGAAAGATTTTGTCAAAAAACTTTAGTATTGTGAAATTGTAAAGCAAAATACTGCCTAAAATAGATAAACTGTAGAGGAAGTCTAATGCAGTCCCAACTCCGCTCATAGTTCCAATATTTTAGAATATAATAGCTTAGGTGTTTTCTCCAAATGCTACATATCCTATAGTTCCAATAAAAATACCTAAAAGAGTAAAAAGACTAAGATAGTATCTTAAAACAAACTTAAATTAGTTTTTATCTTTCATCTAAGCATGTACTTCTGTATAGACTCCGTTTACATCATATGCAAAAGAAAAAACACCAAATTGCAAAGGTAGCTATGAAAAATTGAATTATGTCAGTGAAGGAAAATTTACATTTGTAGAGTGAATGACATCACAAGATTTACCTATGATGATTAATAAAGTAATTATTGTCGTACTGAGACATATATAAGTGAACAAAGAAAGTTTGTCAATATTCTTATACATTGATAAAGGAAGGTAGAATGCTAACATGATTGCCATAGTAACCTTATAGTTAGGAATAAATGGCTCCAGAGTTTAATAAATAAATATGCAGTATCCAAAGCAAGTAGAGTAAGCATACAAGTAAGTACAAACTTGCAAAAAAACTTTGAAACCATTGCCATACAATTTTCCAGCAGTATCTTCTAGAGTTAAATTTCTATTAGTAGGATCTTTAGTGTCTAGACTTTCTTGAAATCTTATAATTCTGCTGATTAACGACCAGCAAAAATAACAGACCATAGCACATACTACCATAAAAATTATGCTCAGGCCTATTCCACAAGCTTAAAAAGTACTAGGCATGAATAATATTCCAGTTCCTATACCACTCTTTAAAATATTTGCAGTTGAGCTTAAAATGGTACCTCTACCTTCCTAATGTTAAGAATTGCTATTTTTTTCAGTTAATTGTTTTAGTTAAAGAGACTCTTTTTCGTCTACTGCTTAGTTTGTTGATAGTTGTTTTTGTAATTCTGGCTACAACTCAACCTAAGGAGAAGTTTCTAGTTATTCGGCTTATGGAAAAGACATTTTATTGCAAAAATTTTGTTTTAGAATTTATATTTGTTAATAATTATTTATAAAATTGATATGTTTTGAAAATAAGGATCTATATAAATAGAGATGTTTTAGTTTTTTAATCAACTTTGAATTTTGGTAAATATGAAGTACTATTTTTATATTTAAAAGCTAAAGCTCTATACAAATAAGTAATTACGCTATGAAAATACTTTGTTAAAGTGTTTAATGATGAAACTATCACTAGAAATTTATTTGTTTTGATGTATCAAATTATAAAAGATTTTTATTTGTTGTTACTTTAATGTAAAAATTAAGTAAATAAGATAATCATTAATTCAAAACATGCATACTTAAAAAAGAAATGATCAGATTTAAATTAAATCAAATCATTTATGATCTATAATTAGAGATGACAAATTAACTTTTTCGTAATTGGAGATTTACTATCTTTAATCTAGTTCAACTTTTAAAATAGCTTTCTCCAGCTCTTTAAAATGTTTTTTACATAAAATTATTTATTATTTCCCTTTTTTGATAGTGTAACTCATTTTTTATACAGGATTTCTCATGTAAATTAAGCTTAAATAGCCTTTAATTTTCATTTTAATACCATTTTTTGCATTTGTATTTATTTAGAGATTTGCGTCACTCTTCTTTTATGAAAAGACATCATCATTTAAATTGTAATTATAGCAATAGATACCAACAGTTTTAATCATATAAATTAATTAAATTTGCTCATAACCCAATTTTATAAATAAATATTCATATATATTTATCTTCATTTATAGTTTCTCTAACAATTTATACTCTCTATTTGTAAAATTTTAAATTGCAAATTTTAAGTCTAGTTAATTGTAATTTTCATTTCTCATAAGTTATAATTCATGTTATAAAATGGAAAGAAATCACCAGGATTAAATATTTTTATCATTTACAGCAATTTCTCAAAAATATATTTATAATTATTTATTGACTCTTCATTCTAAAAAAATTAGGTTTATTGTTTCATCGATTATTGATTGTAAAATCTAATTATTTTAAAAAAATATATTTTATCAATATAAATTTCTGAATCAAAGTAAATAATTAAATTCAGAGCAAAAAATATGAAATATAGGTTAAAAAAAAATTTATTAGAACATACAGTCAATTTCATGAATTTTGTGATCAATAAATTTATAATTTCTAATTATTTTCTTGGTTTATTTAGGTATTTTGACCATATTTTGAAAAAACTTTCGGTATTTATCTAAACAAATTTGTTGTCTAAAATCGTTACTAGTTATAACATATTTATCATATTTAATTAACCAAAATATAATTCCTGGTCTTAAAAAAATATTTCTTTTTAATTTACTTAAACTAAGTAAATACTCCTGGATTTATAAATTTTTCCCTATTTTTCTACTATTAAATTTATATTTTTATTATAGAGAAATTATTTAGCAATATATATTTAGTTAAATAATAACTGGGACAAATATTTAACTAATTGTAGCTACTTATTCTTTGAGAATTTTCTAAATTTGTATTTGGTCTATCTGATATATTTTTATTAAAATTGACTAAAATAAAATAAATGATCTAATAAAAATAATACTTTTATAAATTAGAAGATGTAATTATTTATTTTATAATTAGATTTTCTTTAGATTTATATTTGTATCTAACAAAGTTTTTAAGCTCTTCTTTTCTATCTCATACTGATCTCCATATTGATCTCAGGTAATTAAATTTATTATTTTTGACCCTATTTTTTGATTTATTAAACTGGATTTAACCTTTATTCCTAAATTCTTTCATCTAACTAAAAAATTATAACTATTTAAATATTTAAAAAGAGGGTATTAAATTGGACATGTAGGTACATCATGCTTAGGTTCTTGTTTAGCGAAGTGTGGTAATCTCTAAAATTTGTTACTTGATCTTAGGTATGTCCGATTTATTTATTTAGGAATTGATATTATTTAATATAAAAAATAATTTACAATAATAAAATTATTTTTAGATTTTAGAATTGAAATATTTTATTTTATTATTATTATCATCATCATTACTATAATTTCTGATATTTTTTTAAATCTATCTTATTTTTTTAATTTAATTTGATTATTAATTACCTTTTTCTAATCAATACTTATTTTAGTTGGATTTTTTCTTTTAACTCAAGAATTATTTTTCAAAAGTGGCAATTAAATCGGAAATGAAGATGCTTAGGACTTATGTTTTAATTTATCATAGTGCAAAAATCTCTTAAATATGACTCTTTATCTTACGTAAAATAGTTTATATGTATTGGACTCTAATATTTTTTAATTTAAAAATCAATTATAAACCATAAAATTTTTATATTGTTTTTTTACTTTTTAATTTTTAAATATTTTTTATTAAATTTATTTTCAATTTTTTTATTAATTTTATAAGTATTAATTAGTATTTTTCTTATATTTTTTATTTTCCATCCAACAAAATAAATAATTATATACTTCTATAATTTAAAAGTTACAATTAAATTAGTGCAAATGGTGCAACAGATTTAGGAATTGCTTTGTCAAAGGGCTTTAAACTTTCTAATTTGATACTATATCTCAAGTATAAATATTATTAATTTTATAAAATTAAGATATTTTTGAATTTCACTTTTTTTTAATCCTAACTTAAACAATTTTTTAATTTAAGGCTTTTGATTTGATTTCAGTAATATTTTGTTATTCATATTACTCATTTAAAAAGATATATATTTTTTTCAATATTTAAAAAGTAACAATTAAATTGGAGATGAAGGCTCTTCAGGCTTATGTTCTGGTTTAGCTTAGTATACTAATATCTCAAATTTAATGCTTGACCTATGGTAAAAATTCTACTTGTTTTGAGGAGTGATATATTAAATGATAACAAACAAAATAATAATAATACAATAAAAATCTTATATTTCCTATTCTATAAATTATAAGTTTGTACATTAAATTCTGATAGATTTTTTGTATGCTAAATTATTTATTGTTTTTAAATTTAGCTTTTATTTTTTCTTTCTAACTAACAAAAATTTATTTTCTTAATTATTCAAAAAGTGCTAATTAAATTGGTGATGAAGGTATATTAGGTTTAGGGTCTGCTTTAGTTAATTTCATTAACCTCTCTAATTTAACACTTAATCTCAGGTTAAAATAGTTTACTTTTTTATGATTTTTTCTTAATTTAGTTATTTGTTTTTTTTGTTTTTCAACTGCATTCTTTTTAAGTTAAATAAATTTTAATTCTAGTTAGATTATCTATATTTTGTTAATTAATATTTATTCTCATTAATATATTATCTTCAATATTTATTAAGTACAAATTAAATTTCTGATAAAAGTGCATCTGGATTAGGTTCTACTTTAGCAAAATGCAATAATCTCTAATATTTGACACTTTTTTTATGGTATCCAAGTTTATTTATTTTAATTATGATAGGCTAAAATAATAAAATTAAAACAAAATATCATTTTATTTATTTGAATTTAGTTTGAATTTTTGCTATTTAACTAGGAAATATTTTTTATTTTTTAATTCATTTTAAATTATGCCTTTATATATTATTAGTTAATGTTTTATTATTTCTTATTTTTCCCTTCTAACAAACAAATAAAACTTTCTTAATATTTAACTAGGTGCTGTTAAATTGGTAATGAAGGTGCATCAGGCTTATGCTCTGGTTTATCGAACTGCCCTAATCTTTAAAAACTGGATCTAGATCTTTCGTAATGACAATTTAATTGTTTCTAATAGAGATATACTTTGACAAAAAAATAAATTTTAAACAATAAAAATCTGTTTATTTATTTTATGGATTTTGGATTTTTATTAAACATCATCTTTTCTAATTTAATTCATTTTTTAGTCTCTAACTTACGTTTTGATAAATAATTTATTTATGATTACAATTGATTTTTCTTCTTTTTGCTTTCTAATTAACATAATTTATTTTTTCAATATTTGAAAAGAAAATGTAAAATTGAGGATAAAGGTGCAAAATGTTTAGGAAATTCTTTAGCAAAATATCCTAATCTCTCCATTTTAACACTTGACCTTAAGTAAAGAGTTTATTTATATTTAATTATGATATTTTAATATATAAAAATAAATTTAAAATAAAAAATGTTTATTTAAGATCTTTCTATAGGTTATTTACTTTTATTGTTTCTAATTGTTTTTCTTTTTTTATAATATAATTTTTTTAATTATTAACTTTATTTTAATTAGCAAATTATTATTTCTTTAATATTTAAAAAGGAGCTGTTTAATTGGCGATGATGGTGCATTTTGCTTATCTTCTGGTTTATCTAAGTGCACTAATCTCTCAAATTTGGAACTAAATCTTAAGTATAAACAATTTATAATTTTTAGATTGCAATATGCTTTAATATAAAAATGTTAAAAGCAATACATTTTTTATTATCAATTAAATTCTATTAAATGATTTATTTTTTGTATAGAATAATGCTTTATTTTAATATTATTTACTTAATAAATTTTCAATATAATTTATAAAATCTACTTTAATAAATATCAATAGATTTAATTAAATCAATGGAACACAAATCTTGAAAATAAAGAGTAAATATCTTAAATCTAAAAGATTAGTTGTCAAAAAAATATATTTTTGATAATTCATAAATTTAAGGAGCATAGTATGAATTAATTTAAGTAGAAAAATCTAAATAATTTTTACTAGTTTTTTATATTTTTAATTTTGTAATTGCTTAATTAAACATATAATATAGCTTTATGCTTATTTATATTATTATTAATTTGATATTTAAATAAATTAGGAACAAATTACATAAATATAAATTTTAAATATAATTTTCTTAAATATTTCTTTAATTTAACTTTATTGTTTAAAATAAAATTTACTTCTAACTATTGCATTCATTACAAAAAATAATAATAATAAAAATAAATTATTTGATAAAAAAATTTAGATATAAGTTTCTTGAAGCAACCATATTATTTTTAATATAATATTTTATAATTTATCAGAAAGCTAAATATATATATTTCATCTTATAATGTATTTTATTTTAAAATTAATAAAAATGACTGCTATTTAATTAATAGTGATGACTTATTTTTAAATTTAAAAATGCTCTTAATTATAATTCAAAAGAAATAAACTTCTTCATATTTTTGTAATTAATTAAATTTATAATAAGTAGCAGTCTGTTATTCGTCAATGATAAAATAGAATAAGTATAGCAATCTTCTAGAGGTATCTGTTTATTTTATATTTAATTACAGTTAAACTTTATTTTTATTATAAAAAAAGTTTTTAAGATCTGAGCTTAAATCTCATACTGATCTCCATATTGAACTTGGGTAAAATTAAATTCATTATTACTTTGTTATTTTTTATCTTAACTAACAATTTAAGTTATATTTTTTAAGCATAAATTCACATTAAAATTTATTTTTATTTATTCATTTTTTAAACTTAGCTCATTTTTAATTTTCTAAATGTGCTTTCATTTTGACTGATTTCATGCATTTTTTTTATTTCTTATATTTTTTTTTTCATTTTTCATTCTTAGTTCACCATATTTTGATTCTTTATTCATCACTTTATACTTGGCAATCGTTCAAAATTATATTTACAAACACATATATTTTCTTCAATATTTAAATAGCTTTAAAAAAATTTTTTTTAATGGTCCCTCAGACTTAGGTTCTGCTTTAGCAAAATGCACTAATCTCTCAAATTTGACACTTAGTTTAAAGTTAAATAGTTTATTTCTTTTGGTATTTGATATTTTAAATAAAAATTTGTATTAATATCTTATTATTTAATATATTTTTCTTCCAACTTTATAACATAGTAATCATATTTTCTTTAATACTTCAAAAGTGGTAATTAAATTGATGCAAATAAAGCCTAACACTTAGGATCTTGTTTAGCAAAGTGCACAAACCTCTCAAATTTGACACTCGATTTACAGTAAAATCAGTTTATCTTTTTTGGGATTGTTATTTTTTTAATAAAAAAATGAATAGAAATAAATAATTTTTTGTTTATTAGCTTTTTATTAGATTTGTTTGCTTTTAGATTCATTTTTCCTTCTAACACTAATTTTTTCTTTAATATTTAAATAGTGAAAATTAAATTGGTGATTAAAGTGCTTCAGGCTTAGGTTTTGGTTTAGCAAGCTGTGCTAAACTCTCAAATTTGACACTAGATTTAAGGTAAAAATATTTATTTCATTTGGGTTGCGGCGTTTTTTTAATTTATTTGCTTTTAAATTCTGATTGAAATTATACCATCTTAATTTATTTTTATTAATTTCATTTTATTTCATATTTTTCTCTTCATTATACCTTCTAATATTTAAAAGTGATAATCAAATCGGTGAAAATGGTGCTTCAGAATTATGTTCTGGCTTAGTAAAATGCATTAATCTCTCAAGTTTGACAATTAAACTATTGTAAAAAAAAATTATTGATTTTGTATTGTGATAATTTTTAATAAAACATGAACAAAAAATAAAAAAAATTTATTTATCAGAATTTTATTCAATCCTATAAAAATTTTGATTATGATTGTTCAAATATTACTTTTATATTTATTAATTTCATATTATTTTCTTCATTTTTCATTAAAAATTTCTAACTTACTAATTAAATTTTCTTTAATATCTTAATAGTAAAAATAAAATTGATAATGAAACTGCATTGAGCTTAGGTACTGGTTTAGCAAGGCTCACTAGTCTCTCGAATTTAACACTAAATCTCTAGTAAAAACATATTATTTATTTTATGACATTCTTTAATAGAAATAACAATTAAAACAAATAACTCCTTCTATTATTTATTTATTTGCTTTTTAATTTTTGCTATGTTTTTTTTAGTTTAAATGGTTTAATTATTAAATTTTGTTTTTTTTTATTAATTTCAATTTATTTGATATTTATTACTTCATCTTTCCTTCTAATGCGATAAAAAACTAATTATATTTTCTTGAATACTTTAAAAGATATAATATAATTGGTGCAGATGGTGCTTCAGGCTTAGGTTTTTGTTTAGCAAAGTGTACTAACCTCTCAAATTTAACACTTGATTTAAGGTATAAGCAGTTTATTTCTTTTTGATTATAATATTTTTTATATCTAAATTAATTTAAGACAAAAAAAAATTTCTGTTGATTAGCTTTTCTTTAATTCTATTAATTTTTATTTTGATATAATAATATTATTTCATATTTTTTTTTATCATTTCTACTTTTAACTTACAAGAAAACTATTTTTTTTCCCTAATATTTAAAAAGCACTAATTAAATTGGTTCGAATGGGGCGTCAGGCCTAGGTTCTGGTTTAGCAAACAACACTAAAATCTAAAATTTCAAACTTGATATAAGGTAAAAATAGTTTCTATCTTTTGGATTTTAATATTTTTTTATTTAAAAATGAAAGAAAACAAAAAATTCTAATTATTTCTTAGATTTTTATTGGATTTAGTTTCTTTTAGATTTCGATATTTTTTCTTATAAAATTTAAGTCATTTTTATTAATTTATTATTGCTTTTATTATTTTCTTCATTTTTTTTTCTTACTTACTAATGAACAAAAAATATATTCATCAATATTTAAAAAGTGGAAATAAAATTGGCGATGAAGGTGCCTCAGGTTTAGTTTAAGCATTAGCAAAATACTCTAATATTTCAAATTTGACACTTAATTTACGGTTAAAATAATTTATTTATTTTCAATTGCTATATTTATTTGCTATTTAATTCTGATTATATTTTTTAGTTTAATTGAGTTTTAACTTTCAAATTTTTTGCTTTAATTTTTTTTCTCTCACTTTTTTGCTTATTTTATCTTCTAAAATACTATAAATTTAATATTTTTTTCTTCTGTATTTAAAAAGTGGTAGTTAAATTGGCGCAAATGGTGCCTCAGGATTAGGTTCTGGTTTATCAAGCTTCTCTAATCTCTTAAATTTGATACTCGATTTACGGTAAAAACATTTCTTTTGTATTTTAATATTTTCTATGAAATTAATTGAAGAAAGCAATAAACTCGCGTTATTAACTGAATTTTATTTTATTTATTTAATCTTTGAGCCTGATATTGTTTTTTCAATTTAACTAATTTTTAATTCTTAAAAATTGCTTTATTTTTTATTTACTTCTTTATACAATATATCACAAAATTACTTACAAAATAATTATATTCTCTTCAATACTTAAAAGCGATAATTAAATTGGTGATATAGGTGCCTCAGATTTAAGTCTTAGCTTATCTACAAGCTCTAATATTTCAAATTTAACACTGTATCTCTAGTAAAATCAGTTTATTTCTTTTGGATTTAGATATTTTTAAATTATAAATAAATGAAAAAAAAATAACTCTTTTTTTAATAAATATTTTTTGATTCATTTGATTTTTTATTCTCACTCTGCTTTATAATTAAAACAATTTTAATTATCAAGTATTACTTTTATTTTTGTTAATTTCTTATCGTTTCATATTTTTTAATTCCTTTTTCTTACATATTTACTAAACCTGTGATAATATTTTCTTCAATTTAAAAAGTGGTAATCAAATTGGTGCAAATGGTGCTTCAGGTTTAGGTTCTGGTTTAGCTAAATGTGTTAATCTCTCAAATTTGACAATTAATTTATTGTAAAAAGAATTTATTTATTTATTTTATTTTACAAAGCGACTGAAAAACAAAATCATCATTTTGTTTATAAGACATTTATTTCATTTATTTACTTTTTTATTATGATTGTGTTTTTTTAATTTATCTCTTTTTAAATTTTCAAAATTTTGCTTTCATTCTTATTAATCTCTCAAATTTTCATATTTTTTTTTACATCTTTCCTTCTAACTTGCAAATAAGCTATATTTGTTCAATATTTAAAAAGCGGTAATTAAATTGATGCAAATGGTGCTTCAGGCTTAGGTTCTGGTTTAGCTAAATGCACTAATCTCTCAAATTTGACACTTATTCTCTAGTAAAAATATTTTATTTCGTTTAGATATGTTTAGATATGACCTATTTTACTTAATAAATAATGAATGGAAAACAAAAAAATCTTTTTATTTATTATTTTAATTTGATAGGTTTTTCTATTTATTTTAATTTTTTTTTTTAATTCTAATTAATTATTTATTATTTTACATGATCATTTTTTCCTTTAATCAACTAATAAAGTATCATCTTAAATATTTAAAAAGTTACAATCAAATTAGTTAAGAGGGTGCATCAAGCTTAGGTTTTAGTTTATCAAACTGTGCTAATCTCTCAAATTTGACACTTGATTTACGGTATTTTTTTTAGATTGTGTTTTTAAAATAAAAAAATGAATGAAAAATTATATAATTTTTTTGTTTGATAAGCTTTTTATTGGGTTTATTTGCTTTTAGATTCTTATTAAGTTTTTTAAATTTAAATACCTTTTAATTAAAAAATTTTGCTTTAATTTTCATTAATTTCTTTTTATTCTTTATTTTTCTTTCTAACTTACTATCAAGATCAAACTAATAATATTTATTCTCTTCAATACTTAAATAGTGAAAATAAAATTTGTGAAGAAGGTGCTTCAGGCTTAGGTTCTGGTTTAGCAAACTGTACTAATCTCTCAAGTTTGACACTTGATTTACGGTAAAAAAATTTATTTCTTTAGGATTGTGGTGTTCTTTTATCAAAAAATGAACGAAAAATAATAAAAATTTATTAATTAATTTTTTATTTGATTTATTTGTTTTTAGATTCTGATTAAATATTTTTAATTTAAACATCTTAATTTATAGAGTGCATTGGTTTAATCTAACCCCACCCCCTTTTTTTTATTGAACAAGAGCTGATAAACTATTTATTGTTTTGAAGAGCTAGGGAGGGGGGGATAGGTTAAGATTTATGCAATGCATTATATATTTCTCTTTTACTTTTATTAATATCTAAAACTTTTCTCTTCATTTTTCATCTATATTTCTAAAAAAGTGATTATATTTTCTTCAATATTTAAAAGTGGTAATCAAATTGGTGCAAAAGGTGCTTCAGGCTTATGCTCTGGTTTAGCAAAATGTATTAAACTCTTTAAATTGACAATTAATTTATAGTAAAAACAATTTATTTCTTTTGAATTATGATAATTTTTAGTATAATAAATAAAAAAACAAAATATTTGTTTTTAAGATTTTATTTAAACAATTTACTTTTTGATTAAGATTGTTTATTTGATTTAACTCATTTTTAATTAAAAGATTTTGTTTTTATTTTTATTAATTTCTTATTATTTCATACTATTTTCTTAAATTTCTTTCAAAATTATTAACTAACTAATTAAATTTTATTTAATTATCTATCTTAAAAGTGAAAGTAAAATTGATGATGAAATCGCCTTAGGTTTAGGTTCTGGTTTATCAAAGCTCATTAATCTCTCTAATTTGACACTAAATCTTTAGTAAAAATAATTGATTTTTTTTTGGGTTTTGATTTTTAAAATAAAAGAAAACTAATGATTTTTTATATTATTTGTTTTTTTATTACATTTATTTAATTTTTCAATTTTCACTATATTTTTTTAGTTTAACTAATTTTTAACTTTTAAATTTTGTTTTCATTATTATTAATTTCTTATTATTATATATTTTTTCTTGGTTTTTTCTTCTAATTTACTAACAAACAAATTATATTTTCTTCAATATTTTAAAAGTTCAAATTATATTGGTGAAAATGGTGCTTAAGATTTAGGTTCTGGTCTTTCAAATTGTACTAATCTCTCTAATTTGACACTTGATTTAAGGTAAAAGTTGTTTATTACTATTAGATTGTGATATTTTTTAATATCAAAATGAATTGAAAATAAAATATTCTTTATTTTTATTAGCTTTTAGATACAGATTATGATATTTTTAAATAATTTTTAATTTTCTATTAGTTTTAGATTAAACTTTACTTTGATTTTTTTATATGAAATTTTTTAATTAAACAAAAATCAATATATTTTGTTCAAAAAAATATTAAGGTCTAAAAGTCAAAATATTAGATTCAATTTTTGCATGATTAAATTTTCATTCGCTTTAATAGATTAAAATCTTTAAACCATTTTCTTAATAATATATCATGAATTGTTTTAACGGCAAATTAATTTTTAAATGAAAACTCAAGTTACAATAAAATTGGTACAAAAGGCGCCTCAAGCTTAGGTTCTGGCTTAGCAAATTGCACTAATCTCAAAAATTTGACACTTGATTTGCGGTAAAAAGTTTTTTTAATTTCCTAATTTGCTATGAAATTTTTATTCATTTTCTCTTCTAACTAAATAATAAGCTGATTATATTTTATACAATATTTAAAAAGTGGAAATTAAATTAATGTAAATGGTGCCTAAGGCTTAGGTTCTGGTTTATTTAAATGCACTCATCTTTCATATTTATCACTTAATTTAAGGTAAAAATGGTTTATTTCTTTATAGTGTTATATTTTTTATAAAAAATGAATGAAAAGCAAAAATCTTTTTTTTTTTTGTTTTACTTTATTATTATTTATTATTTTTGTTAATAATATTTATTTAATTATTTTTTTAATTTAATGTTAATATTTATTATAGCTCAAACGAAAAGAATTTTGTAAATCAATAATTGAAAATATTGATCAAGTATCTAAAAACTAAAAGATTAGTTGTCAAAAAAATATAAATTAAATGATAAAATATATGTGAGAAAGATAAAATGTATAGTTAATAAAAACAATATTTTTAAAAATAAAAAAATTTATCTTTTAAGTTTTAGCTAAATTTAATTAGTGAAGTAAAAAATGATAGCAAAAAAAATTAGAAAAAAGAAATGTGTACGATGCATACAATTAAAAAAACGAATTAAATAAAGAATAATCAAAAAATTAGCAATAAAATAAAATACTAATTTTTAAATAAGTTATAAGTTTTAATTATTTTAAATTAAATTGAATATTAAATAAAATGCCACTATCAAATAACCAGATAGATAATTTACTCCAGTAAAAGTTACAAATTTGTGAAGTTAGAACAATTTGCTAAAGCATTACATAGGAATAATATATCCTTATCTCCAATTTAGTTTTAACTTTTTTTAGTAATTTAAAGAAAAAAAAACAAGATTAAAAATTTAAAAAGAAAATTTAAGAATAAATAATTAAAAAATAAGTTAAATTTATTTAGAAATAAAAATCATTTCAACAAAAAATAAAATAAATAAAATATCATAAACAAGAAAATATAATTTTTACCGAAGATCTAATGTCAAATTTGTGAGATTAACACAATTTGCTATAGCAGAACCTAAGTATAATCTACTCTCATCACCAATTTAATTATTACTTTTTTGAATTATTTATTGTGATTGATAAAACTAATGAAGAAAAATGATAAAAAAGAGAAATTATTAATATTTTTTAGATAGTTAAAAATGAAAAAAATATATTAAACAGATATACAAACTGTCTTATTATGAAACAAATGAATCAAGTAAAAAAGATATTTTATTTTATCATTTTAAATTAAATTTTTGTTAAAAAATATCACAAACTAAAGCAAAGAAAAGTGTTTTTACCCAAGATTAAGATTTAAACTTTTGAGATTAACGCATTATGCCAAAGCTTACCATATATAAGATAATAACAATGTGAACTCACTTTCATTTTTTGACCTCGTTTTTCTCAATTTTTTCAACATGTTGAAAAAATTGAGAAAAACGAGGTCAAAAAATGAAAGTGAGTTCACATTGTCATTATCTTATATATCTTACCCTAACTATAATGTGCTTTAATCATCAATTTTATTAGATCTTTTTATTAATTCAAGAAAAAGTATTAGTGTAAAAAAAAATTTAATTTTAAAAAACAAGAAAATTAGATGAAATATTCATATTAAAATATATATTTTTTAAAATTGAGTTGGAAATCCTCATTTAAAAATAATAATTTAACCAACTTGGAAATATCAAATGGAAAATAATAACTTATGAATAAAATTTAATTTACTATAAATAAATATGGAGACTATCGTGAGATAAAAAAGAAGAACTTAAAAACTATTTAAATGATAAATATAAATATAAGGTGCGATTAATTAATAAACAGATAATTACATCTTGTAGATTTCTATACTATTTATTCTATAAAATCATGGTTTTTTTTTGAGAATATTTTACTATTAAATTTAATATAAAAAATAAAAGGTTGCTAAATTAAATACAAAAAATTTCTTTAATCAAGTAATATTTTCCTTTTAAGTAAAGAGAGTAAAAATATAGAATCATATTTAAATTTAATGATCATACATTATCTGATATTCTCTTCTTTTTTATTAATTTCATTAAAATTTTAAGTTTAAATAATAATTGTGTTAATTAAAAAGGAACTACAGTCACTTTATTGCCTAAAACTAATTTTATTATAAAATAACAAATTTTTATTTTTTTTCTTTCATATAACTGTATTAATAATTGCCTTTCTAATATGAGTAATATTAGTATAGATTATTTTAATTTCTTTTAAAATTATCAAAAAAAATTCAGTTAGATTCAATTAATAAACTAAAATTATTGTGATAATTATACATTTTAAGTTCTCAATTAGCATTTTCAAGATTTAAATTTTAAAAATATCTTTCTAAATTTGTACAAAATTTATGATATTTTAAAGTAGTTACTTGATAATTGATCAGTTAGGATAGTAAATAAATATAAATTATCTAAAATAGAATAATTCCTACCACAAATTATAAAAATGTTACTCATCAATTTAAAAGGATATTAATTGATGTAATTTGACTAAATAATTTAAATAAAATCCACTCATTCATATTATTCATCATTTAGTTGCTATCATAAATAATTAATTACAAATTAATATATAAATTAAAGACGTTCAGATACAAATGAGTAAGACATTTTAAGTGTTTTTAGTCTTAGTTTGCACTTTTGCCTTTATTAACTGTCTTGATAACGGGCTTGCTTTAACACCTGCTATGGGTTGGAATTCATGGAATCACTTTCATTGCGACATTAGCGAAGACTTGATCAAAAAGACTGCAGATGCTATAGTTAGTTCTGGATTATCTGATGCAGGATATAAATATGTTAATCTTGACGATTGCTGGTAAATTTCAAGAGATTCTGAAGGATACATTCAAGAAGATAAAGCTAAAGTAAATTAAGACATATATTTTTATAATTAATAAGTGAACTTTGATTCGCTTTCAACAAGTTCTTTTGAATTTGCCATATTTTAATGTTTAAAAAAATCTAATTTATTCTTCATCATAATATTTTAAAGTTCCCTTCAGGAATTAAGGCCTTGGCTGATTATATTCATAGCAAGGGTTTGAAATTCGGTCTTTATAGTGATGCTGGTGACTTCACTTGTGAACACAGACCTGGTTCTCTTGGATACGAAGTTAAGGATGCCTAGAGATACGCAGAATGGGGAGTTGACTACTTGAAATATGATAATTGCTACAACAATGATATTCTTCCTCAAGTAAGATACCCTCCTATGAGAGATGCCCTTAATTCTACTGGCCGTCCTATTTATTTCTCTATGTGTGAATGGGGATAATATGATCCCGCAACCTGGGCTCCTGAAGTTGGTAATTCATGGAGAACAACTGGAGATATTTCTGATAACTATGATTCCTTCTTAAGCATTCTTGAATAACAAGTAATACACTCTTTTTGTATTTAGATTACACAAAATAATAGATAAGATATTAGCGAATGTTTGCTATTTATTTACACTTTTTCTTAATTAGTAAATTAATCAATAAATCAATAAAAAAACAATAAACCAACCAAGGTAGAAAAATTAAGATTTCTTTAATCAAATCATAAATTTGAGTATAATTAGCATGAAAAAGTGTAAATATGTTGTCATCTAATTTAATAAAAGAAAATATCTTAAATTTATTTAAATGAATAAAAATTTGAATGTTTTAGCATTCACTTTTAAAAAAAAAAATTTAGTGATAGTAAATTTGATTATATTTATATTATTTGATTTTTTATTAAAGGTTGGATTAGAAAAGTATGCCCACCGCGGAGCTTGGAATGACCCTGATATGCTTGAAGTTGGTAATGGAGGAATGACAACTCATGAATATGAAGCTCACTTTGCACTTTGGGCTTTATTAAAGGCTCCTCTTTTGATTGGATGTGACGTAAATAACATGTCAGCTGATACCCTTAGAATTCTTTCTAATAAAGAAATAATTGCTATTAACTAAGATCCTCTTGGAATTTAAGGAAAAAGAGTTTTGAAGACTGACTAATATTAACTCTGGGTTGGTACTATTGTAGACGGTATCGCAGTTATTCTCTTCAACACTTCTAGCTAAGATAGCAATTTATCATTCACTTTCGAATAAATTGGCATCACAGGATAAGCTATCATCAGAGATTTATACAAGCACGAAGACTTAGGAAAGTTTTCAAATTCATTCTCAACTAATGTACCCACTCACGGAGTAGCTGTACTTAAAGTTGTCCCTCTATCCTTTGCTTACTGATAAAATAATATAAATAATATATAGTTTTAACAATATATTAACCTAATTCATATAAAAAAATATTTGATTATTAACAAACAAAAATATAAATTACATCACTTTATGAAACAAATTTTATATGAAACAAAATTATAATCTTTCCATAATGCTTTCATTCAAGTTTGAATAAGCATAGCTCAATTTTCTTCTTGTTAGAAACATATACTGCAATTTTTAATTTTTTACTAAGAAAAAAAACTTAATTTTTAATCTGAAAATTATTTTTAAAAATATTTTTTGATTATTCTTTTTAATCAAAAGAATTTATTTTATTTATTTTTAAAGACTTAAATATTGATTTTGTTTTGTATTTTACATATATAATAAAAGAGAAAAATTATTTTGCACACACACAGGGAGATATAAAATTTAGTTTTATTTTTAATAAAACTTGACCTAATAATTTTCAAAAATGTTTGTTTTTATTATTATAGTTTGTTTACAAGCAACTTTGATTATTTGTTTATTTGAATAGTTTGTTTAATTAAATCAAGTAGATTGTTTCTTTATAATTTATTAATTTTTGACTAAATATTTTAACAAATCCTTAAAAGTAAAAAAATAATGTAATAGAGTATAACTCACTTTTAAAATCTTAAAGATGTAAATCAATATATATTAATATTTAATTGAACAAATTAATTCTTATATATAAAAGTTTCTACTCTCACAGTTATAGGAACACACAGCAGTTCAGATTGAGTTTGGAAGGTAATAATAATCTTGTTTTTTATCAAAATATATCCAAAATTTATTTAGATTAAATCTTTCAAATAATTAAATACTTTAATTTCTATAGATATATTCTTTATTTTTAATTGTTATTAGTTCTTCTCTCTAGATAATGATATTATCTCTAAAATATATTTATTTTTCTACTTTGACTATATGTTATTCAATTATATAGTTTTTAATTTTTCTCATTTTAATTTTTTATTATTATTGATTTATCAAATAAATAAATATATTTACCAGATATCAGAGAAAGCTTTTATTCTTTTTTGCTCATAATGAAATACATACTTTGTTAATTTATTTTTATCAGTCATTCCATTTTTTGCTTACTTACTAAATTTTTTATCTTTGAAATAAGATTTTAATAAACCAGCTTGCTGATCCTTGAATATTAAATTGTCTCATTTTACTAATTTTTGCTTATTATTTTTCGTTTTTTTATCTATATTAACTTTAAATATTTCTTAACATGAAAAGCTAAAACTCAATAGATGATAATAATGCACAAAATTTAGGTTTTGGTTTGGCTCAATGCACTAATCTTAAAACTTTGATTATTAGGCTTGGGTAAGAATATTTTATTTTTATTTTGTTTTATTTTGTTTATTTAGAAAATAAAACAACTAATCAATTATTCATCAATGAAGTATTAGAATGATTAAACTTTTACTTGCCAATAATTAAATTAATTTTTAATTTTTGGTTGTTTATTATATTGTCTCCATTAATTTACTCTTTTCTTATTTTTTACTTGAAATTAAATATTAAATATTGAATGAATAGAAGAGAAATTCAGTTTTCATTTTTATTAATTTATTTTTTATATTTGTTCATCGCTATTTTATTCTTAATAATCCAGACTTTATCTTATTATATATTAAAAGTGGTAAAAATATTGGTGATGAAGGAGTATCAAGTTTAGGTTAGGATTTGACTCACTGCAAAAATATTACAACTTTATCACTTTATCTTAAGTAAAATTTGTTTTCTTGATTTATTAAATATTTTTGTTAATTTTTATTTTCATTTTTTTCTTCTTATTTTTCATACTAAATAAAATATTTTTCAAAATATTGAAAGTACTAATTAAATTGGCGCATAAGGTGCATAAAACTTTGGATCATGCTTTGCTCACTAAATTAATCTTACAGCTTTGGAACTTTATCTTAAGTAAAAATAATTTATTAAAATTTATTGGCATTATGACTATTTTTTAAGCTTAGAAAATTGCTTAAATTGGGTTAATACCCAGCTAGAAATGCTAAATATTTATGAAATTGGTTATTTATTACAAAACTGATTAATTAATAATTATTACATATATAAATATATTATACTCTCTCATTATTTTCAATCTTGATTTATTGAGCTATTTTTTAATTTCCTTATTAATAATTAAATATTTATAAAATTTTAAAAGTTTCAATTATATTGGTGACTAAGGTATTTCCAACTTGAGTTCTTAATTAGCTCACTGTTCTAATCTCACAACTTTGACACTTGACTTTTGGTAAAAATAGTTAATTAATGAGAATTTATTCTTTTTCAATTTATTTGAGCAATTTTATTAAATAATTTGGTTAGCTACTAAATAGAAAAAATTATTCATTCTTGCTCTATCTTTAAATCAAGTTTATTTACTTAGCCATCTAACTGTTTAATTATTTAAAATATATTAAAAATTTTTAATTTTATATTCATTTATTAATTAGTTAATTATTTGTTAACTAAATTATCTCATGTTTCTTAAAATAAATATTTCACTTGTTATCATATCATATTCATTCGAATATTTTTTCTAAATATTAAAAGTAAAAATTCAATTAGTTCTTAAGGTACATCAAGCTTGGGCTATTGTTTGGCTAGTTGCATTAACCTCACATCATTCTATCTTTATCTTGGGTAAAAATAGTTACAAAAACATATGATAAAAAATAATTTAATTTGGATTAACAAAAAAGCATACAAAATATTTATACTATTACTTGCTTATTATTAATCTATATTATATTATTGATTGAATGTTAATTTATATTCACTCAGCTATTTTATTTTATGGTTATTAATATAAATATTAAAATTTCAAATTTCTTAATAAATTGTTTAGGTAAGAATAATTTATTTGAATTTATTAAAATTTTTTTTTGTTTTTTTAAAAGCTTTCTAAATAAATATATATATTTGTTATAAACTAAATAATATTTGGACAATTATTTACTTATTTATTACAAAATCGATTAATTATTTATAAATTTATCATCACTCAGTTATTTCATTCTTTAAATATTTTAGAAATATTTTTAATTATAAATTTACTATTTGTTTAATTAATCTTATTATTTTTTTAATTTTTGAAACATTTATTTGTATAATCACTTTTTAAAATATACGTATTTCTTTCTAAATAAAAAGCGGTAATTTAATTTATGATGAAGGTGCATCTAGCTTGAGTTTTTACTTGGCTCGTTGTATTAATCTCATTGCTTTGGAACTTGATCTTAGGTAAAAATAATTTATTCGAATTTATTATATTTGTTTTAATTTTTATTTGATTTTAATTGTTTTAAAATTAAATTATTTTTATTTTCATTTTTAAATTAGTTAATTTTTTCAACTTTAAATTTTAATATTAACTAGTTAGCAATATTTTCTTTTACTTTTTTTATATTTCTTTCTCATTACTTTTTTCATATTAACTCATATAACTTTTTAATTTTAAAAAGCGAAAATTTTATTGGCGATGATGGTGCATAAATTTTAGGCTCTAATTTGTCTCACTAAACTAATATCAAAAAATTAACGCTTTACTTATTGTAGGGATAGTTTATTTTATTTTTTAACGTTTTCATCTATTGATTCAGAAAATTAATAGATGAATAAATATATGGTTGATTTGTAATTATGCCTGATTAATTTGTTTTCTATTTAAAATTAAATTATTTTATCTATTTTTCAATAAAAATAATTTATTCTTTTATTAATAGCGAAAATTTAATAAGTAAAGCTGGAAAATTGAAATTAAAGACAAAAATTCTTAAAGTAAAGAAATTAGTGAAAGTAAACAACTTTTGAGCATAAATAAATTAATATAATAAATAAAACATTCTATTTTAGAATTATGATTAAACTGTAGAATATAAAAAATAAAATAAATTATATTTTTTCCTAAGAATTTAAATGTTTTTTTATATATGTTCTATAATTATTTGCAATTAAAATATCATTTAATACAACCTTTAACATTAATGTTGTGTATATTACTATTTTCTTCTAATATAAATTATTGTTTTTATATTCTTTAAAATTCAATTCTAATTATCTTGTAATAAAAGCTCGGGCAGCATTTCATCTAAGATTTCTGTTCTAAATTTAATTAATATTTTATTATACTTTAAAATCTAATATTTTATATGTTCTATATTCATTACTATAATTTATAGTGAAGTAGGATGACACTTACATATATTAAATAGATCTCTTGTTTGAGATATGAGTCCAAATGCAAAAGTAAATTTATTAAATATAAGCATTTCAAAAGATTTATTTCAGAAGTTGGTCGCAAACAAAAATTTAATTTTTATATAATATTAAGCAATAAATTGCATATCAATTTTATGATAATATTAAATTTTACAAATTATAATTGGGATAAAATATATCTAGAATTTTAGTTGCTAAAAGAGAGAAAAAGGGAATAAGATTCTAAGAAAATGTTAAAATTTTTAAAAAAAATAAAGAAGAGAAAAAATCGAATTATTGAAAACCCCATATTTTAAATATGCTCTTCTATTTAAATTTGATTTTAATAATTTATTAAATTTAGATAGATTGTTTGTAATTAAATATCAAAAAAATAAATGATATAATAGAATAAATATTTTAATAAGCTAGAAGATGTAAGTATTTATTTTATAATTAATTACTCTTTAATTTTATTTTTATCGTTAAAAAAGTTTTTTAACTCTTCTCTTTCAACTCACACTCATCTCCATATTGATCTCAAGTAAATTTAAATTATTATCAATAATCATATTTATTTTATGATTGTTATCAATTTAATTTGCCTTATTTTTCATTCAACCTTTTGCTTTAATTATTTACAAATTTAAACTTAATTTATATTTTTAAATATCTTTCCTTAAAATTAACTAACACTTTTTTACATATTTAAAAAAGTTCCAAAAATATTGATGATAAAGAAGCCTCATCCTTAGGTTCTGCATTAGCAAAGTGCACTAATCTCTCAAATTTGACACTTAATTTAAAGTAAAAACAGCTAACTTTTAAATTTGTTTTGGATTTGATATTTTTTAATATCAAGATAGATTAAAACAAAAATACTCTTTTTTTGATTTATTTACTTTTTAATTCTGATTATGCTTTTTTTAATTTAACTCATTTTTCACTTTCAATCTCTACTTAAATTATTTACTAATCAAAATTTTATTCATATTTTTTATTGATTTTTCCTTCTTACCAACCAATATTTTCTTCAATATTTAAAAAGAAGAAATAACATTTTTGCAAAAGGTGCCTCATGCTTAGGTTCTGAATTAGCAAAGTGCACTAATCTCTCAAATTTGACACTTAATTTAGAGTAAAAACAGTATATTTTTTTATGGATTCCGATGCTTTTTAATATCAAATAGGATTAAAACAAAAATAAACTTTTTAATTGATTTTTATATTTTTTGATTCTGATTTTAGTTTTTTTAATTAAAAATAATTTTTTATTTATTAACTTATTCCTAATTCATATTTTAATAATGTTTACTTAAAAATAACTGATATTTTTTTTAATATTTAAAAGTTCCAATAAACTTTTTTTAAAAGGTGCTTAAGGTTTAGGTTCAGAATTAGCAAAGTGCATTAACCTCTCAAATTTGAATCTTGATTTAAGGTAAAAATAGCTTACTTGTTTTGGATCGTGATATTTTTTAATATTAAAATGGATCAAAACAAAAATACTCTTTTATTTGATTGATTTACTTTTTGATTCTTATTTAGTTTTTTAAAATTAACTCATTTTTCATTTACAGCCTTTTTACTAATTTATTTTTAGCTTATATTTTTTATATATTTTTCCTTCTAAATAACTAATACTTTCTTCAATATTTAAAAAGTTTAAATATTATGGCTGATGAAGGTACCTCAGGCTTAGGTTTTGAATTAGCAAAGTGCACTAAACTCTCAAATTTGACCCTTATATTATTGTAAAAATAGTTTATTTATTATGGATTGGGAAATTTTTTAATATCAAAATGGATTAAAACAAGAATACCTTTTTTATTTGATTTATTTATTTTTTGATTCTGATTATATTTTTTTTAATTTAGCTCATTTTTCATTTTCAACCTTTGCCGAAATTCTTAATTCATATTTTTATTAATTTTTCTTCCAAGTAAATAATATTTTCTTCAATATTTAAAAAGTTCCAATAAAATTCGTGCAATAGGTGCCTCAGGCTTAGGTTCAGCATTAGCAAAGTCCACTAGTTTATCAAATTTGACACTTAATTTATGGTAAAAACATCTTACTTGTTTTGGATTGTGATATTTTTTAATTTGAAAGTGGATTAAAACAAAATTACTAATTTTATTTTATATATTTACTTATTGATTTTGATTATGTTTTCTTTAATTTCAATTATTTTTCACTTTCAATCGTTGCTTAAAATATTTACTAGTTTCTTTATTTTTAATTTATATTTTTATTTATTTTTTCATTCTAATTAACAAATATTTTCTTCGATATAAAAAAAGTGCAAATTTTATTAATAATAAAGGTGCCTTAGGCTTATGTTCTGAATTAGCAAAGTGCACTAATCTCTCAAATTTGAAACTAGATTTACGGTAAAAATAATTTATTTGTTTTGGATTTGTGATATTTTTAAATTTCAAAATTGATTAAAACAAAATTACTATTTTTATTTATAAGCACTTTATTTAATTTTTGTTATGCTTTTATTTATCAAAATTTAATCTAAAATATTTTTTCTTTTTTTATTTTGATTTTATTCATTAAAAATAATTAAAATTTTTATTATGATTATTTTTTAATAATATCTATATCTATTAATAGTTTGAATGAAACTGATAATTCATTTAAATCAAGATTATTGAGCAAGAGCCTTAAAGCTAAAAGATTAGTTGTTATTGATATATATTGATGATAAAAAATTAGTGAAAAACTTAGATAGAAAGGATTATTTAAAAAAAATTAAATATAAAAAATGTTCTTATTTATGTACTATTTTTTATTTATAAAACAAGAAATAAAGAAAAAAATATATTTTAAGGCTATTTATATTTAAACAAAATAAAACGTTAGATTTATAAACAGAGAATTTTACTGAAAAAAATTAAAAACAATTTATTTTTGATTAAAAACCTCATAACTCCTTACATTATTTTTTTTTATTAACACAAATTAATAAATTCTGCCTTTCCAAAATTAAAAAGGCATTTAACTATAATTTTAGAAAATGGAGAACTCCATTCTATTATTTGATGATAGGAACAACAATAATTTTATTAATTAAATATTTAATACCAATATATGGTTACATTGTTAAAATATGTTTAAAAATTAGAATAAAATTAAATAAATTTCAAATATTTAATTAAGTTAAAGATCTATTTGGATTTTCCAAATACTTTTAATTTTATGGAGTAATTTTAATATACATTATAAAAAATTTATAAATAATAATTCTCTCTTAAAAGCATAAACATTAAAAAAGATAAAAACAAAAAATAATTATTTTTAGTAAAATTAGATTTTTTATTTAATTTATTTGAAAGTAAAAAAATGTTTTTATTTCTTCAAAAACTAGGATCATAATACTCATTCTCATAGAATTATTATTCATCTAATTCATCATCATCATCACCACCATTATCTATATAATTTTAATTTACTGAGAAAGTGACAAGGTTTTTAAGCTTATAGAAAGATGCTATCTTACATTTTTGATAAATTCTAAACCACCTAAATTTAGTAAAAGTTAACTTTATAGTGTTAATCTTAGTTTAATCTATTTATTAGACGATTTTAGAAAAATCATACTGAGTATCACTCTTAAACTAATACATCTCTAAATTAAGTTATATTATTTGATTAAACCCTAACGTGTTCACTTAGTAATTATCCTACTGATAAACTAATGTCATTTTCTTTATATTAACTAACTCTTAAGTTATCCATACTTCTAAGTTGGTTGTTTAATAAAGATTGAATTTGTGTAAGTAATCCAATCCAAAAATACTTTTGTAGTCTTAAAGGAAAATGACAACTTTGATTAAATCTTTTACTTCATTATAATTTTCATATTTAAGGAGAAGATATGGTCCATCTCCAACCAAATAAAATATATTTTCATCAAAAATTAAAATTTTTAATTTGTACAAAGAATTTATTGATTTAAGGCTCAGCTCTAAGGCTGTACATTTTTTATTTTTTATTTCTTCAACTTAATTTTCAGTAAATTAGTTTGAATTTATAATTTAGCTTATCAAATCATCAAAGAAAGTTGAGTCTAAAATAATTAAATTAGACTCTGCCTTAAGCTAACACGTCATGAATTGATTAAATTTATTAAATACTTCTCTCATAAACTAATTCTGGTACTTAGAAAATACACTTTCTAGTTATAAAATGGATTCAATTTTTTAATTTGTTTCATATTTTTCTGAACTTAAAATGCTTTAAATTTCAAAATCTAAATAATTTGCTAAATTTCTAATGCCTAATTTTAAACCAATAATTTAGATTGAAGGATTGTTTTTATACATATCTAAAATTGCTTTAATTACTCCATGTTGATGGATGTTTTTGTCTTTAATAATTATCTATATTTTGCAAATATCGTCTTTTGAACATTAGATTTAGAGTTGGTTGTGTTAAATATAATATTACATAGAAATTATATTATTTAACATAATCTAAATTCTATTAAATGTTTTAGTTATATTTTCTTATTAGCACTCAGAGATTCTTAAAAAAAACTCTTTTACCAAATTTTAGGTTGCACTTCTAAACTAATTTAATTGAAGATAGAAATTCTTAAATTAATAAAAAGAATTTATAAATTTAGACTCTATGATATAAGTATATTGTTCTTAAAAATCTTAAAGAGTTATTTATTCTATAGTAAAGTCTATTGAATATTCATTAAACTATTCTCTGCTGTCATTTTAGCTCTAATAATTATTTTCGTACATTTATCTTCTCCAGAGTAAATTTTTAGGGTTAATATTAGTAATTTGAATTCCATCTTTTATGAATAGTTCATAGCTGAGAGTTATAAATTTTTTTATGGAATTAAAATCAGTAATTAATCGATATAGGTTATTTTACTATCTATCAAGATTTTCAATAAACTCTCTTTCAACTAAAACATAAAATTACTATTAGGTAACTGTAATTAGTTCAACATTTATGAATGTTGATGAAATCACACTTTTTTTTATAATTTGTTCATATAGACTTGCTAGCTTTTAGGCTTTCTCGATAGAATTAAATTAAAATCCTTCTAACTAAACAGTTTAACCCTGTTATTATTATATTTTTAAACTAAATACCTATTCAGTTGAAGATATCACCTCAAAGCTTTGATATTTTGGATGCTCTTGAATAATCTCAAATATTTTTAAGGGATGGAAATTTAAAATGTTGTAATAAACATTTTAAATATCATTTACAAGGTCACATTTTTTGATAATTTTTTAGACTGAATCGCTTATTTCTATAATTCTATCCAAGTATTCCTTTCTTTAAGAAATAAATTCTTTGCTTTAATTTTTTTGTTAAGCTTTTAGCTTAGAATCAATATTTTCTTTTTGTTTGTTTCTTTTTAAGTTAAAAGCAATAGGATAAAAAGGGCGATTAGGGTGATTAAAATATGAATTTTCAGGTTAATTTGGTTATTTTTGTATTGGTTAATTATGATTTATGCTATCAATGACATTAGAACCATCTTAACTATGTATTTCTTCTTCAATTTCAAATTAATTTTCGAATTCTGCTTCAGTTTCCTCATTTCTAAGTGGTTATTCTGTTTCTACTTAATTCTATTTTACTGATTGTAAATGATTACATTTTAGATGATTTTCTTTTGTTATTGCTTAATGGTCAACTGAAAGATCATAGCAATCATATTTATTATTTTAGTCTTCGATTTATATAGAATCATGAATTAAAGTTCCACAAAAATTTTAATTAAGTAATTATTATGATTTATTTTCTACTTCTTCAAATAATTTAAAATTTTCAGCATCAGGTTTTTTTTTGATGAGCTGCTATGGCATTCTATTTTGACCTTAAGCTTATAATTCCTATTCTTCTTCGCTGTAAGGTTCTTCTTAAATTGAACTTTATTAGCTATTTTCATAATATTTTTCACTTTCATTTTCAAAAGATTCCTCCATCGGCTATTAAAGATTCTCTTCATAGTTTGAATACTTTTATTTTTACTAATAAAAATTAGGGTCAACCAAATTAAGCTTAACTTAGATTTTATTTTGTTATGTAGTTTAGATAAAAAATTCAAGAAAATCTTCTCCATTCTTCTCATCTGCGTAATCATTATATAAATCCAAGGATTTTTTAAAGTATTAACAAATTTTATCTTTTAAGGATTTAATAATTTATCTTTTCAGCAGATATTTTTAATAGAATTAGTCTAAACTTTGATCTAAATACTCCATTTCAAATACATAAAACAATTTATCAGCATCTAAATAGTACTGGTTAATTAAATTTAAGATAATATCGCTCCTTACTACATTTTTGAATATGTTTTAGAAGAGAGAAATTTAACTTTCATGTTCTTTTGAGAGGCAAATTATTAGCAATTTATATCTTTATTCTAATTGATCAAATACTTTAGCATGTCCAAAATTTCTACTAGAAATAAATTCAGTATTATAGCTAGAATGTTTTCTTTTTTTGATACATTTAAATTCTTAAAATTCCAAGTGGGGTTTTTGTTAATTCAGCCATAGTTTGATATAACTTTTTTACAAAGTTATATAAAATTTTTCATCTTATACTTCCATTTATTTAACTAAAAAACTAATTTTTCTTTTGTATTTTCACTTTTTAATAAATAAAGCTTAATACATAGATTTTTTAAACACTTTAATTTGATTTGGCGGCTTAAAATTCATCAGTTTTTATTTGATTTTGAAAAGGATATTTTATTTTGTTAATAGAATGAATAATCAAGAGTTTTTATATGATCTCAAAAATTTTTGTAGATTGTGACTTTAATTTTTTAAATGCTTATTATAATAGTGTTTGTTTATCATCTGAATGATTCAAGCATTTTATTTATTTAATATATGCAATTTTATATTATTTTAAAAAGACCTAGATTAAATATACATTTTGATTTTTAAGACAAATCAATTTGATTTGGAGGCTTAAAATTCATCAGTTTTTATTTGATTTTGAAAAAGAATATTTTATTTTGTTAATAGAAAGAATAATCAAGAGTTATTAAATGATCTCAAAAGTTCATATAGATGGTATAGTGACTTTAAATTTTTTAAAAAGTAAAATTATAAATTAAGTAAAAGTTTGTTTGTTTATTGTGATTGATTAAATGATATAACTATTTTATTTATTTAATTTATGCTATTTTAATTCATTTAAATATTATTGAATTAAGCTTTGTTTATTTATTTACAAGATAATAAGAAAATTTTAGAAAATATGATTTCCTCCTTTATTTCATAAGTTCTTTTGTTTGTTGGATTTTTAATGATATTTTTTATCTTTTTATTGAGTTTGATAAATAATTAGATAAAAAAAAGTACAGAATAATAGATTTAATATTTAAATATTAAAATAATAAATTATGTTCATAAATTAAATAATGAGATTGAAAAATATAAAAATTTAGAAACTAAAAAGGAATATTTTAGTTAAACAATTTAGTTTAATTTTAAAGAGTATAAAATTTGGCTATCTATATATTCAAGTTTAGTTATTTTTGCATCTTTAAAAAATTTCTATATGATGATACTGCAATTTTTCAGATTGCAAAAAAGCATATTATTCCTCAAAATAACTTAATTTAGCTTTTTATAAAATCTAAATTTAAATGATTTTAAGCAAATTTTATCAAAAAAACATTGCTTTATAAAAATGTTCTATTTATTAAAATTATTTGTATTAAATTATTTATTAACTCAAATATAAAATATTTATTTATTATATTATGTGCTTAAGCTAATAAAAAGTTTAAAAAAAATAAAAGCTCAGAAAATCAAAGAGTTTTATAACCAAAAAAAAATCATAATTAGGAATACGAAAATTAATAATTTAGTCAAACAATTTAATTTAGTTTTAAAGAGTATAAAATCCGTCTATCTATCTCATTCAATTCTTAGTTATTATTGCATCTTTTTAAAAATTTTTCAAAATGATACTCCTGCAATTTTTCAGATTGCAAAATAGCATACTGTTTTTCATAGTAACTTAATTTGGCTTTTTATTAAAAACATATATTAATTTATCATTATAGTTATTATTAATAAATTACTTTTAATTGCATTAACATCGATACTTTTAAGATCTAATTCTAAAATATTTGGAGATAATCCAATTAGCTTTAGCGATGCTAACTAATCTTTCCTTAAAAGTAACATGACAGCTTTCTTTATAAAGATAATATCACTATAAAAATTTAAGATGTCTAAGTCTTGGTTGATTTGTTTATTTATTTTATATTGTTAATTTTTGCTGATCAACTCAATTTATTCGTATTTTAACCTTTTTTTGCACAATCTTTTTTTAAAATAATTTAAAATAATATTACAAAAACAATTCAATTAATTTAAAAATACTTCATTCCGAAAATATGTTTCTATATTTTGACTGAGCTATCTGTGTCTTGAATTGCTTTTAGCTTTTTTAAATATTCACTATCCTCCTCTTTTTCTTTTGTTGTTTAATTTATTACAGATTCTTTTTGCTATTAATAGATACCCTTATCCTATTTAATTTCTTTTAAATTAAAAACTGAATACTTTTTAGAGTAATTGTCTTTATATAGAGACTTTGATTTTTATAATTAATTCTATATAGAAAAGCATGATTCTGAAATCATGCTTAAAATTTATTTATCACTTATATTGCGTTTAGAAGCAAAGGAATCATTTTTAGTTTTAAAAGAATCCTCTAAAATGGATAATTTTACTGATTAACTTTCTTAAGCAAGATAATTTTGATTTAAATTATTTGAATTAGAAAGCTTTTATTCTTACTCTAATATTTCAATATCAATATTTTTTTGTGGCTACTTGTTCTTCTGAAACGAAAATGAAGGGCGATATTAAAATAAAGGAATGGATTTCTATTAATCAATTTCTTGTACTTTTTATTATTCTACTATTTCATCCATAAATTCTCCTTCTTATTCATTTAACGCAGCTTATACTTCTATTTATTTCTGTGGTTCTGATTACTATTCCAAAAATAATTGTTCATTATTTTATTAAAATTATGATTATCTTTAATCATCTTTCTATTTTTATTCCTCTTGAGTTTTATACAATTTCTGCATTTATAAGTAATTTGTTTAGTATTAGTTTTTTAAGAAAATCATAAAAAAGTCTTCCTTTATTGAAGAATTCGAAATAGCTCTACCTATTATCCCTAAAAGCATTAATAAAGTATAAATACTATTTACTTGAGCAAAAATTTAAGGTAATGTCAGATAATTAATTTATATCTGCTATACTAATTCATCTGGATATAATACTACGTTATTGTAACCTGAATATTACATATTTTAAAGAGCATAAGCTCTATCTATGCTTTAATCTTGTTAATTATATTCTATTGGAGAAGAAAAGTTGAATTTAGATTGTATTAAAAATCCTGTCTTTACAGAGGTTTATTGCTTTTATGTCTTTAATTTTGATAAAATGATCGAATTAGCTACTGTATAAGAATATGCATTTCTGTAGCTTGCTTAAACTTGCTGAGAAGATGTATTATACTGAGAGGTATAAAGTTTAAATCTAAAACCAGCATTGGCCCCATTAACCATATTATCAATGTCTGTTTGGTTAGCACAATTATCAGGAATTGAAGTTTTAAAGATGTCCAAATCTAAGCACCCATAAGCAAGAATGTTAATTTAGGTCTATAAATTATCTTAGGTGTTGAGAGAAAAAGTATAATTTGAAACTTTAGAAAAATCTAAGCATTTAAAGCCAATTAGGGAAGGGCTAGTACAATCAATAATATCCAGCATATAACTCACCCAATTTTATTCACGAGACTAATAAAATTAGGCGTAATATACAATGTATGTCTTATTAGTTTAATTTTATAGTAAATCTATACTAAAGTTACTATCATACTCAAATCTGAATCCAAATAAATCATTTTTTAGCTCCATATCTATGTTTTGATCGCTAATAAATTTTTATGATCTAAAAATTGGATCTAATTAATTAGTTACATATTGGTATAAGATATAAATTAGGTAAGTAAATGATGTAATAAAGACTAACACAGTTAGTATACTTCCTGAAACTGTACCTTTTTTGGATTACTCGCTACCAACGTTAAATAAAAATGGAGATGAGAAAAAATCAAATTTTTGAAAACCCATGTTTTATTATTCTACTTTGCTATTTATTTGCTCTTCTACTAAACGTTTAATTAGTATTTTTATATGTGTTAAATTATCTAAATTAATAGTAAATATGAAAATTATAGTGATTTTAAAAGCTATTGATTGATTCAATCAATTTTAATCACAAATTTTAATTTGTTTAACTAGAATTTACTTTTGAAGTATATACTAATAATGCTCAATATATAACTATTTTTATAAATGGAATTATTGTAATATTAATTTATATCCTTTATTTTGAAAGTTAATTCTTTTTATATTACAATGAAAGTAAGTATTTAGCATAAATTAGCTAAAAATAATTTTATCTGTTTAGAATAATTAAATAATTAAGATTTGTGGATGTCAAATAAACTGAAAGTAGTGATTTTCATCAGATTTATTTATGAACATGCTAATGCGATTTATTGATTAATTAATTAGTTGCTTTACTTTTCAAAGATTCACTAAGAAAATAGTAAACTTATAAATATTAATTTTAAAAATTTTGTATTTCAACTATTTACAAAAATAATTATTTTATTAGATCAAGTAATTTTTTTTATTAGAAAATAAATTTAAAAGAAAACTAATTGAAATTGATTTTGGCATCTAAATAAAAATGAAAATTTATGGCTTTTTATTATATGTTAAAATTTTTAATTAAGTATTTAAATATATAATAAAAAATTCAAATTTATTTTTAATTATCTTATATCCATATTTGAGAACTTATGTTAAAATTCTCAAAACATAACCTCAAAAGGATTTTATCTTTTTTGTAATAGATTTCTCCATCTAACCTTCTTCATTTCTAGACTTAAATTTAATAATCTAATGATTTAATAATAATACTTCTAAATAAATCATCTATTGAAATTTTTGAAATAATTAGAGTATATAATACTTTGACAGAAAAATAATTAAAAAAAAGTAAAATATATATATATATATTAATACAGCTTTTGTTGGTTTTGAAATATCACAAACAGGTTTTTTTGGATAATTCATAGTATTTTATATTGAGTTAATTTTTTGATTCACTTTTACTTTTTGATCAATTATTTTAAAGAAATATATTAGATTTACAATGAAAATATAGCTTGTTTATTATTTTTTATTGTTAATTTAAATAAATAAAATAATATGTAATTAATTTTCAAGCATTTAATTAAAAAAATATTTAAATAAAAATTAAAAAAATCATTTTATTTATTGTAAAAATATATTAAATTTAAAAAATATTTCATAAAATTGTAAATAAGCATTAATTATTAAAAAATAATGAAAGTAAGTTAAAATGAGGTCTGATAATATCAATTTAATTTTACAACAAAAATTTTGACAAGAAAATTTACAGTAAAAATTAAAAAAATAAAATCAACATCTTTGGCAACCAAAAGAGTATTGGCAGCAATAACCAGAGCAGCAAGAAGGGAAACCAATTCCGCACAATTGGCCTTGTCTTCCGCACATAAGGGGTTCAACATGTCCTTCAGTTTAGGTTTCAGCTTCTCCTTAGGGTTGGGTCTCAGTTTAAGTTTGAGTTTCTTCAGCCATTCTTAAGAAAGCATTTGAGAAGACAAAGAGCATAACAAGCATCAAAGCAACGAAGTTAAATCTCATTTTTTTTTTGTTTTAGTTAAGTGATTTTTATTTTTACTATTTTATTGTTTAAAATTGATTATTTCTTTAAGATTTATTCTGTTATTTAAATATGAAATATTTGCTTTCTGTCAATTACAAAATGTATAAATGATCAATTTTAGCAAATATTAAATAAATTAGCTATTGATATATGTCTACAGTAATTACTAATTGCAATAATTTTCAAATCTAATTAAATCTATTTATTTTCTGACAAGAAACATTTCTGGCTTAATTTATCAGAAAGCAACAAAAATCTGATGACCTAAATATTTCATGGTTTTAAATGACTTATTTACTAATGACTTTAAGAAAAACAAGCATTTCTAAATGTTAATTAAGAAAATTAAATATTTGATTGATAATATCTTTCTGTTTCCTTAAAAATGTGTCAAATTAAATTAAAAATGCAAATTTATAATAAATAAATTTATTTTTTTAAAGAATAAACATAATTTTATAATAAAAATAATTTTTAACATGATTTGAAATCTTCTTTAATATTTGCAAAATAAAGCAATTTAAAAAGAAATAAATAGGTTTAAATCAATAAAGTATTGGTTTATGTAATTAGCAACCAATATTTTAAAAAAGTAACCTCATCAAATACGCTGGATAATAATTTAAAATAGAAGAAAGAATTTATCAAGCCTTGTAATGAATAATCTATAGGTTAATATTTAAATAGTAACAACCAATTAATATTACTTTTTCTAATTAAAGAATTTATGAATATGAAATTCATCAAAAATTTTCTAATTAAAGTTAGCATAAATAAAATATTAGGAACTATTTAAAATTGTCGAATAACATAAATCAAAATGCATCAATTAAAACAATATTTCTCACAAATTGATAATACTTTTTTAATTGATTATAAAGGTAATCACAACAGATAGTATAAATTTAAAATAGCATTTATTTCTTTTTTGGTTTTCATAATTAAAATCAATAGCTTCCTTTAAAATAAATTTTATCTAAAAAATATCATCTTAAATATCCATTATAAAAGGTTTATATTAGAATAAATATTTTTATTTAAAAGCAAAAATTAAACATATTCATACAATCTCGTTTGAATTATGCTTCCAATTTTCTTTTGTTTTGCTAATTAAATTTGATTTTTTAATAATAAGAATTCATAAGAAAATTAATTAGCAAGCAAATACTTGTTTTTTGGGATGTTTGATATTTCTTACAATTTTTATAGCTCAATAATCATTAGATTTCTAATATATGCCATTAGAAATAAATATTTCATACTTCATTATAAGTAATACATGACATATCAGCAAGTTTACATAAAGTATATTTGAGCTTACTAATTTTCTTGTATCTCATTTTACTTAGGACTACTTTCTAAGATATCATTTTCCTATTTTAACTAAAATTTTGAAGAGTAAATACCATATGACATATCAATCTTCTATTAATCTTAAGTAAATTTTTAAAAAGAAGGAGAATTTGTATAATTATCAATTATTTTTAGGGTTTCTAATTTTAGATAATTTCTAAAATAAAAATACAAATTTTCATAAAATATTGAGATTTATTAGGGTATTTATTTAAATAGTTTGTTATTTTATTTTCACATTTTATATTCATAAATTGTATTATCGAATAAATTTATTTTAACAAATCAATAGCAACAATTTAATATTTTTAATCAAATTTCAAAGCAAAAATAATATGTTAAACAATAATAATAGAATAAATAATTTCTTTTACTTTCGATATTCATTTATAATATGTAAGTTTATTATTAGCTAGTTATGAATTTAAATCCTTTTTAAAATTATTTTAAGATATTTGTTTTTAAATAAATCTAAATTTTTTATTTTAGATAATTTATAAAATATTTTATACTTAATTTTATCACTATTTTAAAAATTTATAATTTCAAAAAAAAAAAATTATTAAATATTTCCTTTTAAAATGAAAAATGATAATAAAATCTATGAATGATATTTAATAGATTATGATTATTTATTTATTTAATTTCAGTAGGACTTAAAACAACCATGGAGATATCATTTTAAATTAAAATATTAAAAGGAATTAAAAAAATTTTTAAAAATCTCATTATATATTTATTTTAAGTAATAAATGGCTTGTATAAAATTTATATTTAATTGAAATAAACATCATAATTAAGCTTAAAAGCAAATATTAAAAATAGTAAAAATAAAATAGATTTGTTCATAAAATTGAAAATAATAATAAAATATGTTTGATAATTAAAATTAAATTATGATTATTTATTTATTTATTAGATATGAGTAAGATTTAAAGTAACTATGGAGATATCATTTTAAATTTAAATATTAAAAGAAAATAGATAGATACCTTTTGCTAAATTTCAATGTATTTTTATATTAAGTAATAAATAACTTGTAAAAGATTTAATTTAAATAAACATAGTGAAATTTAAAAGTAATTATTAAAAATACTAAAAATAAAATAGAATTAATCATAAAAATAATTAAAATGTAATAAATCATATTTATATCAATTATATTTAATAGGGTTTAAATACATTTGAACACATTTTAAAACAAAATTAACCTCATTAAATATTAATTATTTCATACATTTAGTCTAAAACCTATAAAAAATTTTATAATAATCAAATATGAAAACCAAAATAAATTTAAATAAAAAGCTTAGTGTAAAAAAAATTGTAGTTGACAGACAAAAACTTATTATAATTTTAATTAATTCAATTTGTTTGTTTATCATCTGAATGGCTCCAATTATTTTTTTATTTTTGTCACATAAATTAAAAATTTATACAAATCATAAAAATTATTTTCAAATTTAACAGATTTAATTTTATACAATTGTAGTGAGTTATATAGGGTAACGGTTATCTTATTTGATTCCAAATTTTAAATTAAAATTAAATTTGATTTTAATATTTTTTATACTTTTAATGATTTTTTTTAAATTTATAGATATTTGAAATTTTATCTGTATATAAAAATTAGATTTATAAATATTAAATACTCAAATTAAATGATTTATCCAAAATAAAGCTAAGAGTTATTTTTATTTAACTAATGCTTAACTATTAGAAACATAAAAAGAATGTAAATGTTAGGTAAAAAAATATCAAATACACTTAGCAAATATAATTAAGGCTAAATAAAAATACTACTTAATAATAAATTAGGTATTTTTATTACTAAATATTCTATTTTAATTTCTTTTATATCATTATTTAGAAGCACATATGTTAGTTAATACTAAAATAAAAATAAGAAAATTTATCATAATGTTTTCAAAAGTTTTTGATTAAGTTTTTTAATTAAAATATTTGTTAATAATTTACTAATAATTAATCATTTTATTTTATTGCAAATAAAAATGTTAAGCTATGTATCTATTTATTTTTCAGGTTTATGTTTATACTTAAATTTTATATAAATGCCAATTCTTAGTTTAAGTTAGCAAATGCAAATTAAGATTTATACTTTTCTTTAAAAATAAACTCACTTTACTAAAGAAAATTAAGTTAATAAAAAAATATTTTATTTTACTATAATAAGTATTCTAGATTAATAAAGCAACTAATATGAAATACGATATCTAAACTGAAAAATTTAACAAATATTCTATTTAAATGCCTCTGAAATATAAATAATGATAAGTTAACATATTATTAGATAATAAATACTAACTCTCTAAATGATTTATCATTAATGATATAAACAAACATTAAAAATAAGGTTAATCTATTATTTGTTATTCATTATTTTCTTAATTAAAATATAAAACTAATCTTTCTTAAAAATACTATTGCCTAATTAAATCGTTGAATTGTCAATATCTCAATCGATTTTAATATTTCTTTTGCAATAACCAGGAATGCATAAAAATTTTTTGATACTATTTAAGAAAATTTTATTTAATTTATTTACTATTAAGAATAGTCTGATTCTTAACTTAAAAATAATAATAAAGCTTTATTCTAAATTTAAATATTCTATTACAAATATATTAACATAAATCATTCTAGAAATAAATTCAAAATATTTTTTTTTCCTTCCATTCATTCTGTCTTTCTATGTTGCTCTAATATTGTCAAAGACGTATTTTTTTGATAACTAATCTTTTTGATTTAAGGCATTAGTTCAATATTTTCTTATGTTATCCTCTACTAATTTAATTATAACTATTTATATAAAAATAATTATAATCTAAAAAACAAAATTAATTAAATAAGTTGTTTAAATTATCATTAATGAGTAAAATTATAAAATAAAAATATATCATTTCTAAAAAAACACAATGTAAATATAAATTTGATTAATCTAAAAGTTTTATTAAAAAAATATTAATAAAAAAAACTTTTAAAATTCAAAGCAAAATTTTTAAATGAACAATTATTTATATGTAAGAATGCTTAAATAAGGATCAAAAATACTAATAAAGTTCTATCAAATAAAAACAGTTTTATTTTATTATTTTAAACTCTATTAAATATTAAAAAATATCTAAATCTAAAGTAAACTAACAATTTTTACACTAATTAAAGATTCAAATATGAGAGATTAAGGCACTATTTCAAACTAGAACTTAATAATTATGCACCTACATCACCAATATTATTGCTACTTTTTAAATTTTGAAGCAAATATAATTATTTATTTTGAAGTATAATAAAGAAACATAATAATTAATTAATAATTAAAATGTGAAAAGTAAAAAATTATTTAAATTTAATATAAAATATGTACTAAAAACTAAAAAAACTTAATAAATAAAAAGAATTTTTAAGTTTTAAGTCTATTTTATCTTAAAAAATACATAAGTAAAGTTTTTACCCAAAATTAAGTACCAAACTTGAGATATTTTAGTACTTTACTAAAGCAGTACCTAAATATGAGGCACCAGCATACCCAATTTAATTATTGCTTTTTGATTAATAAATAACAAGTTAGTTAGCAAGAAAGAAAGAAGGATTGACAAAAACATAAAAATTAAGTAATTTGAAATTTTATAAAAAATGAGTTTTAAATAGGCTGTTACTTGAGTTAAAGATCTAAATTAGAGAGATTAGCAAACTTAACTAAACTAGAACATAAATCTGATACTATTTCATCATTAATTTAATTATAACTTTTAAATGTTAAAAAAATGAAATTAATTTTAACTTAAATAGATAGAAAAGGTAAGAAAAAATAAGAGATTAAAAAGTAAACAAGAAAAAAAAATGACAGTCAAAGAAACAAATTAAAAAAATAAAAAGAGTTGTAAGATTTTAGATATATTTTATATTTAAAATATTCCAATCTAAAACAAATAAACTGCTTTTACCTGAAATCAAGTGCTAATTTTGAAATATTAGTACTTTTTGCTAAAGATGAAACTAAACTTGATACACAATTTGCAATAATTTTATTGTCACTTTTTTAAATATTTAAAAAATATTACTTTTTAGTTTGTTTTTCAGTATAAAAAATCAACAAAAAATAAGAAGTAGAAATTATTTAATATTAGAAGCGAAGTTGAAAATACATGAGTCATTTATTATTCATAAATATATCAATTAAATAAAAAAGAATTCTATTATTTATAACAAAATAAGACAAATTAATTATTTTTACGAAAGATCAAGGGTCAAACTTGAGAGATTAGTCAACTTTACCAATATAGAGCCTAAGTCTGATGCATCTTATACGCCTATTTCAGTGCCTCTTATTAAATATGCAAAAAAAATTTAATTAGAAGGAAAATTATGATATAATAATTAATTATCAATCAAACCAATAATTATTAATTAATTAATGAATTAGTTAAATAAAGTTTATCAAAATCAAAAATTTAGTAAAAAGCGAATAATTAAAAAAAATATAAAGATTGAAAATGCTTTTACCCAAGATAAAGTTGCAAACTGGAGAGATTAATTAATTTTGTTATAGCAGAGCATAAGGATGATAAACCATTTGGGCCAATTCGATTATTACTATTTAAAAATTGAAGAAAATGTAATTGTTAGTTACAAATAATTACTAAGAAATAATAAAAAATAAATTAATAATGAAAGTATCAAAAAGTGAGCTTAATTTAAAAATAGATTTGGAGTAAAAGCAAATTTATAGAAAATATTTCATAATCAATAACAAATAAATTATTTTTACCTGATTCCAATAGTCAAATTTGAGATATTAGTGAGATTTTTTAGAAAAGAACTGAAGCTTGATACACCATCTGCACTAATTTCATTGTGACTTTTTAATTATTGAAGATAATTTTAATTACTTCGTTTATAAGAAGGAAAAATAAGAAATAAATGGATAATCAAAGTAAAGTTGAAACTTATAAGCTTAGTTAATAAAATCAAGTAAAAAACGAAAAATTAAAATAAAATTTTATTATTTATATATCAACATTATTTACTGGAGAAAAAGGGTTAAATCTGAGAGATTGTTGCAGTTCTGTAAAGCAGAACCTAATCCTGATATACCTTTATCACCAATTTAATTATTGCTGTTTAATAATTGAAGAAAATGATAATTAATTAACTACTTACAAGTTAAAAAGAAATGAAATGATAAGGTAAAAAATTTTCAGAAATGTAAAACATAAAAAATTAATTGATTAAAATGAAATAAATAAATAAATAAATAAAAATAGCTTAATTGCTTTAAATTAATTTATTTTAATCAAAATTCTATATAAATAATTAATAGCTACTATATGTTTAGAGTCAAATTTGAAAGATTACTGCACTTTGCCAAGCCAATACCTAATCCTGAAATCCCATTATCACCAATTTAATTATAACTTTTTAAAGTTTGATAAAAACAAAATTATTTAGTTTGTTAGCTAGCTAGCAGTTATAAGGAAAATATGAAAAAAACGTATAAAAAAAACAAAAAATAAATTATCAAAGTAAGAATTAAAAATCAGTTAAATAAAAATTCACATAATTAAATTCTTGATGCTAACAATTTAGATAAAAAAATAATTTTATTGCTATAAATTAATATTTATATTAGAAAATTTTACAATATAAAATGAATAATATAATTTTACTTGAGGTTAAGAGTCAAATTTGAGATTTTAGTACATTTTGCTAATTTTGAACCTAAGTCTTATGCACCTTTTGCACCAATTTAATTGAGACTTTAAATATTAAAGTATTTATTGAATTAATAACAAGAAAAGTATGAATAAAAATGAGAAATAGATAGTAAAAGTTGAAAATGAAAAAATTAGTAAAAAAAAATCAAAATTTAAAATAAAGAGAAAATAAATAAAAGAGTTTTATTGCTTTAAAAATCAATTTATATATTAGAAATATGACTATAAAAAAGTAAATAAAATATTATACGCAAGTGAAAGTGTCAAATTTGAGAGATTAGCACATTTTGCTAAAATAGAACCTAAGGATGTTACAGTAGTATTATCAATTTAATTTTAACTTATAATTGTTGAAGAAAATAAAATTAATTAGTTAAATTCTTGGAAAAAAAATTGTATAAAAAGTTGAAATTAAAAGAAGTAATTAATTAATACGAATGTTTAGAATTAAATAGTTAGTAAGTTAGATTAAAAAAAGATTTAATAATTTAGTAAATAAAATAAGTTTTATTGTTTTATTATCATATCTATGTTAAAAATATCACTATCAAATACAGATAAACTTATTTTACTCAAAATCAAGCCTCAAATTCTAGAGATTATTATAGTTTGCTAAAGCAGAACCTAAGCTTAATACCCAATTTTTACTAATACGATAGTTACTTTTTAAATTAGGAATAAAAGTTATTACTAAGAAGAAAAGCATACAAGAAAGTATGTCAAATATTTAGTGAAAAAGTGCTCATTTTATCGAAAGGTGAAAATTAATAAACAAAAAATCCTTTATACAAAATAAAATGTTGGTATATAAAAAAGAGTTTTTTAGTTTTAAATACAATTTTTATTTAAAAAAATCACACTCCTTAATAATTAAAATGAGTTTACACAAGATTAAGTACCAAATTTGAAAGATTTGTACACTTTGTTAGAGCAGAAACTAATTCATTTAGAGCATTTCTATCAGTTTCGCAACTTTTTAAATAATAATAAAGCATAATTACATAGTTAGAAGGAAAAAATGAATTTTTCAAGGAGAGATTGAATAAATGAATTAAATTAAAAAAAAGAATAAGAATAAAAATAGCTTAGAGTATTTATTTAATAAATATTATTTTTTTTAATTATCAAGAACAAAAAATAAAATTTAGTAATATTAAATTAGATTTACTTGAGTTTAACCTGAAGGTCAGTATGAGCTTATAGAGAAGAGCTTAAAAACTTTTTCAATTTTAAAAATAAAATTTAACTATTCATAAATAAAAATAAAAAATTATTACGCTTTTTAATGCTGTAAATTTATTTTATTTCATCATGTTTTTATTTTCAAAAATATTTGATAATAAATTTATGTAAACTTAATTAATTATATGAATATTTAGAAGTATATTAAGTTTTAAAAAGAATTCATTTGCATTCTAAAAACAAACAAAATTTAAAAATAATTAATATAAATTTAGAAAATTTAGTTCTATATTAAATAAATACCCAGATTTTTTATAATTTATTATCCATTTTTTTTCCGTTAAATAATTTGTCAAGTTAAAAATAAGAAAAAACATTTCAAAATTTAAAGAGTATAGTAGGTGCTGAGTTCACACCTGAATAATCTATTATATCCTATCCAAATTTATTTTTATTAAAAAATAAATAATTAATTAACAATTTTTATAATTAATTAAATTTCGATAAAAATTTTTCTATCTAAAAAAAAAACAAAATAAATGATATAATAGAATAAATATTTTAATGAGCTAGAAGATGTAAGTATTAATTTTTTAATTAATTACTCTTTAATTTTATTTTTACCATTAAAAAAGTTTTTAAACTCTTCTATTTAAACTCATACTCATCTCCAAATTTAACTCCGGTAAATTTAATATATAAAAATTATTCTTATTTATTTTATCATTATTATCAATTTAAATTTTTATCAAGTATTATTCTCATAATATTATTAATTATCTATTTATTCAAATTTATATTTATTATTTTATTTGATTTTTTATTTTCAAGTCATACTTAAATTAATTAATAGTTTATTCTTAATCATATTTTTGTTATACATTTTCCCTTCTAACTAACTAATATTTTCTTCAATATTTAAAAAGTGGAAATTAAATTGGTGCAAGTGGTGCCTCAGGCTTAGACTCTGCATTAGCAAACTGCACTAATCTCTCAAATTTGACACTTTATTTAAAGTAAAAATAGCTTACTTGATTTGGATTATATTAATATAAAAATGAATTAAAATTAAAATAATCTTGTTACTTGATTGATTTACTTTTTGATTTTGATTATGCTTTTTTAACTTAAGTCATTTTTACATTTGCTGATATAAATTATTTA
>JH720081.1:0-104663 GCA_000231845.2 Tetrahymena malaccensis 436 | reverse complement strand
GTAAAAACAGCTTACTTGATTTGGATTATATTAATATAAAAAGGAATTAAAACTAAAACAATCTTTTTACTTCATTGATTTACTTTTTGATTTTGATTATGCTTTTTTAATTTAAGTCATTTTTACATTCGCTTATATAAATTATAAACTAGTTTATTCTTTATTTATATTTTTATTCATTTTTCCTTCTAACTAACTAAAAAGCTACAATAAAATTGGTGATGAAGGTGCCTCAGGATTAGGCTCTGGATTAGAAAACTGCACTAATCTCTCAAATTTGACACTTGATTTAAGGTAAAAACAGCTTATTTGATTTTGATTATATTAATATAAAAATAAAATAAAACTAAAACAAACTTTTTACTGATTTACCTAATTTTTGGTTAAGATTATGAATTAGATTTTATATTTTTAAGATAAAGATCATAAAAATAAACAAAAGCTATTTACTTAACAAAGTTTTAATTAAAATATTTTATCTTTTTACTTTTATGTTATTCATTAAAATTTATCTCTAATATCTATATATAGGGAAAATTATATTAATAATTCACAATTATTAAAGATATTCAGCTAGTACCTTAAAATTAAAAGATTAGTTGTCAAAAAAATAAAAATATGATAAAACATAAGTGATAAACATAAATAAATAGAATGGATAAATTAAAAAAATTTTTAAATATAAAATAAATTGATTTATTTATCATTATATTTTTATATTTGTAAATCCAAAAATTAAGCTAAAAATATAAATTAATGATTATTTTTATTAATGTATATTTATTGAAATGGTAGATTTATAAAAAGACTATTAAAAATTTATTTTTTTATTTTTTTTTGTTTACAATACTAAAATATTAATTTAATACAATTTAAATAAATTTTGACAAGTATGAGTATATAATAAAATACATTTTATTTTATTCTCACTAAAATTAATACATTTTTTAAGAAAATCAGAAACAGCTTAGTAATACATAAACTAATCTTTTAGTTTTTATTAATTTATTTCTCAGAAATTAATACATTTATTCATCAATTTTATTTGAGCTTTTAACGAAAATTAAATAAAAATTTTTAAGTATGAAAGCACAAAAATGATCAAAATAAATAAATAAATAGATATTTTTAAAATAGTTATTAATGGTTAAAATTATAATAAAACATTTTTACTTCATAAAAAGTATAATAGTTTGGAGATTAGGACACTTGAACAAAGCAGTACATAAACTTAAAGCACCTTAATCACTAATTTAATTGTAGCTTAATTATTTTAATTACAAAAACAATTTATTACTTTAATAATTGGTTAATTAGAAATTTACTCTATTTCAAGTGATAAATTTTAGAGTTTAACACAACTCATCAAACAAAATCCAATATTGATCACATCTTCATCAATAATTTAATTTTAACTTTTTAAATTTTTTAAGCATAAAATTAATTATTAAGATATAATATTTTAATTGAAAAAATAGAATAAGCTCAAATAAATTCAAATAAAAAAATAATAATTTAAAAATTTAAATATCATGTCATAATGAATAAATATTTATTAATTGAAATTTAATAAGCATAAATAATCTATATTATTTACTCTAACACAATTTTTAAATTTTATAGATTAATGCAGTTTGCTAAACCAGAACATAAATTTGAAGACCCATTATTACCTATTTCATTTTAACTTGAAATGAATTTAATAAAAGTTAAATTAAATAATTAAAGATAATTAAGAAGTAGGAACTGATAAATTTGAATTAAATTTTAAATAAAAAATTTTTTCTTTTTTATTAGCTAATTAAAAAGGAATGAGAAAATATAAGTTTGAATTAAGCAAAAACTCATTTTAATAAATTCAAAAAAATGTTAGTAATTTTACTTCAAATCAATATTTAAATTTTTTAGATTTAAGCAATTAGCTAATCCAGAACATAAGCCTGAAACTCCTAGATCACCAACTGAATTTCTCCTTTTAATTTTAAATAATAATTTATCTTAATAAAATAGTGATTTTTTAATTTTAATTAGAATTAAAACTTTCAATTATAAAAATATGACAAACTTTTTTTGAAATATAATTTTCAGTTTAATAAATAAGTTAGAGAGTAAAATAATTATTTTATAAGATTTACTCAAAACAAACATCTAAATTCTAAATTTTGCTACAATTTGCTAAAGCATAACCTAATTCTTTGACACTGGCATCTCCAATTTAATTTGAACTTTTAATTTAAAAATTTTTGCTTAATTAGTTACTTAAACTATTAAAATGATAAGTAAAAAGAAAAATAATAAAAGTTAATAGATAAATAAGATATTAGTTTTTATGATATTCTATTTGTTTTTATTTGTTTCTTAAATAATTTAGTAAAATCAATTAAAATTTAATTTAATTTGAGATAAAGCTTTTTACTTAAAGCTAATTCTTAAGTCTACTAGATTTTTACAATTTGATAAAGCTGCCCATAGACTTAATGCGCCTAAGTCTTATACTAAATTATAACTAGGTATTTAGAATTTTAAAAATAGTAAATTTCAAAGAGAAAAAAAAATTCTAATAAAAAACTACTTTGTTCAAATAATAATTATTGGTGAAGCATGAAAAAAAATAATTAGTAAAGTTTATAAAAGACAATTTAATACCTTAGAACTAAATTTAAAGTTTAGAGTGAAAGGCAATTTGATAAGTTTTTAGCAAAGCCTTTTAACCCTTCATCATTTATTTTTGCATGCCTTTTATTTAAGATAAATATTTATCATTTATTTAGATAAAGTGGGATTAAAATATAAAAAATAAAGTAAAATAAAACAAATTATTCAAAGTGATAAATTATTTGAGCATTTTTTAATAAATTATAACATTTATTTTTTTAATTATAAAGGTATAAGTTAAAAATTGTAGATTCAAATATTAACGATTACATTAGCTTAAGTTGCAAATTAGAGAGATTTAGGAAGTTAGCTAGAGCAGAACTTAAACAAGAAAAATCTTCACTACCAATATCATTTGATCTTTAAAATTAAACATTAATTAAAAACGAAGTAATAAAAACATAAATTTTTAATTTATTTATATTTCAAGAAGAGATAATATTTTTTATCTATTAATTAGAGTAATTTATTAAATTAAAAAGATAAAAATCAACAATTATTACGAAAGATTTAAATCCAAATGCTTTAGTTTGGCTTTACAAGTAAAATTAGAGGCTAAAGCTATTATACCCTCTTTTCCTATTTAATTTTAACTTTTTAAAATAATAAAAATAAATTAAAAAAAATTTTATTTATTCTTTCTTATCAAGTTAAAAATTTAAGTTATTATGAATTTGTAAATTAAAAAAATGTTAAAAAGGGAATTTTTTTAAGCATCTTAATTTTAGCCAATGCTTAAAAATAATAATTATCAGGCAGAAAATAAATAGATTTTAAATTAAAATGAATTTTACTTAAGTTCAAGTGTGAAAGAAGTAAGCTTGTGACAAGTTTCTAAAAGAGTATTCAAGCTGTATAAATTAGCATTTCCAATTAAATTTTAACTTTTAAAATTATTTGATTGAAATTTATTATAATTTTTTTAATTTAAATAAATTTTGGTTGTTTTATTTTTAATTAATTAATCAATTAGTTTTTAAAGAAAAAACAAATAAATCCAACAAATTTTATCTTACCCTAAATCTATAATCAAACTTTAGAGATTAATACAATATTATAAAGAAGCGAAAAAATCTGAGACTTGCTATGATTATATTTTGTTTTTACTATTTTATTAATATTTAAATTGGTTTATTTGAATTTTAAAAATAATTAAGAAAAGATATTTAATTTAAAAAATAACTCTAAGTAAAATTAATTAGAAATATTTTATAAAAGTCTAAATGCAATTAAATTATGAATTTAAATCAAAATAAATTTCAAGAATGATAGAATGAATAAATTAAAAAGTTATCACTACTTTAGTTTAAGTGTCAAGCATTAAATATTCTCTATTTTAGACAGACCTTAGCCCAAATTCAATAAACCATTTTAGCCAATTTAATTGTTTCTATTTAAAAATATTCAAATAAACATGGAATTAGAATTATCAAAAATAAGATTAGAATTTAAAAATGAGATAATAAATGAATTATTTAAATAAAAATATTTAATTAAAACAGAAGAAAATATATCATTAAAAAATTAAAAATATAATAAAAAAAAAATTAAAGTCTTATTACGAAAGGTCTAGTATCAATTTTTTAAGATGAGCACAGTTCGCTAAAGCCAAACTTAATTATTTGGTACCTTCTTCACCTATTTAATTATCTCTTATTGTTTTGTTAAAAATAAATAATTAATAGTTTAATTAATTAGATAAAATATAAAATGCTTGTAATAATTTCATATTATTTTTGAAAGTCTTTATTAAATACCAAAAATGTAAGTTTAAACAAATTGAAATAATTACACAATATGTATTTCCAAATGCGAGAGCTGAACACACATTGTCAAAGCTGTAGATAAGCCTATTACACCATCTGATCCAATTTTATTCTTCCTATTTTATTTATCAAATTTTTTTTTATTTTAAAATAAGAAAAGAATTTCTTAACTATTTAAAATAAGCAAATTAACTAATAATGACATTAAAGAATAAATAAATTTATTTATAAATTATAAATTATTGATAATTTAGGTATTAAGATAGTAAAGGTAACTAAAAAATAAATTAATTCATTTACCAGAGATGTAATATCAAAGTTTAAAGCTTGGTACAGTTTGCTAAGCTATAACCTAATATTTATGCACCAAGTGACTCTATTCCGTTATTACTTTAATAAAAATATTTATTTTACTTTAAAACGTTAAATTTAGATTAATATGATTAAAAATAAATTAAACTTATTTAAATTTTAAAAAATTGGAAAAATACTATTTGTAATTTCAAATTTCATTTTAAATGTCCACAAAAAAATGCTTATTAATTAGATGAAAGTAAAATAAAAATATTTATACCATATCCTTAATTCTAAAGAGGAAAGATTAGTTTATTTAGCAAGACCAGAACCTATAAAATAAATATCTTTTGGTCCAAAATTGTTATCACTTTTATTTTAAAATTCAAATTAATTAATTGTGTTTATTTAATAAAAAATAAATAAAGTAAGAATCTTACTTAAGATTAAGTAATAAAGTAGTGAGATTAGTGCATTTTGCTAGAACAGAGCCTAAATCTTGTGAATGCTTATCATCTAAATACTTCATCCTATTTTAATAAAATAAATATATTTTTATAAATTTATAAAAATAATAAAAAGAAAAAAGTTAAGTTTAAACAAAATATTTAATTCAATTTAATTTTAAATTATTTATATCATTTTTAGCTCTTAGAAATAAATTTTTATGAAAATATTTATGCATTTAATTAATATTACAAAAGTAGAATCTTAAGATCAATTTCAGAAGAAAGAGATTGACAACTTAATAGCTTTTTTTTCATAAAAAAGTAATTAAATAATCTATTAAAAATACAAACATTTACAGATTATAGATTGTAAAATGATTTTTTCTTATAAAGCATTTCTTTTTTAAGATTTCAATTTTTTTTTTTCACAAACTGATAAAATTTTTGTTAATTTATAATTATGCCATATAAAAACAAAGAAAGCAAGCAAAGATAATTTTAATTAAAATATCTTTATTAAATTAGTATAAACTCAAATAATATAAAAGTTATAAAAATATTCATATTAAAAAACGTTTGGAGAATTTTTTTTAAATAAATATTTTATTCTTTACAAAATATTTAATTATTTTTGAGAATTTAAGGTTTGCATTTCAAATAAAAATCATGAAAAATTGTGGAGGTTTTGAATCTAAAATATATGATTTTTGGCTTATTATGTGAAAATTGTAAATAAATTAAGATATTTCTATTTAAAATATACTAAAATTTTGCTAGTTTTTATTAAAATATTTATGAATGTTTATAAAATTTATTTTTCATAAAAATTCCATAACATTTTCTAAAAGTTGAAGTTTAATGTAAGATTTATTTTTTTGAATAAAATTTCTAATTATTTTTAGTAATTTTTTTTTAACTTTTTGTAAATTTCCATTTCATAAATTAACAACTTTAGCTTTACTGTAATTAATAGAAATGATTAAATACCATTATTAATAGAAGGCTTAATTTTTTCAAATTAATCAATTAAGTACTTGATTTATTTTATAAAGTAAAAGGTTTAAATACATGCTAATTATTTTTTTTCTAAACACATCATTTAAAACATTTGAATTACTCTTAATATGATATTTGGTAATAGATAGTTATACTAATTTATGGAATCAGAAGAGTAATTTATTCTGCATCTAAGTTTTCAATAAAATTAGCAGTATGTCCTTCCTTATAAATTAATGATTTTTTTATAATATAATAGATTAACCATGATTTGATCTTTTTATTTCTTCTTCTAATTAAGTTTTATGATTGAATAGTTTATGTCTTTATACTAAATTAGCAGATGAGAATAATAATTTTTGAGTTTTAAGTCTAATTTTCTTGAATTTGTTAAATTATTCTATTCTTCATCCTTAAAATATTATATATTTAATTATATATTCATCAAGAAACTTTATTGATGATTAAGGACTGTTTTTAAATTTATTAAGTAAAAAAATCTTATCTTCGTAAGTTTATTACATTTTAGTATGTTAGCTTTTCATAATTTTCTTTAGTGATTGTTAAATTTTATGGTTTTTATCATCGAATTAAGATTTTCTATTAATCAAATAATAAAACTAATAAAAAGCACCATATTTACTCTTTTTGCTTACTTGTCTTTACTTATTTATCTCTTTTTTAGCCTTTCCTTGGTCTGTTGTTGATCAATTAACTGACTAAGTTGCCTATACAACTTTGAAGATACTTCTGACCTTGATTTTCTTTGCAATCTGCTGACTATTTTATCTAAAATTATAATATGAAGATTCATCCTAGAAGATGATATTTTAGAATTTGTTATCTCGATGATTATGCAAGTACTAAAATCTTTATTATTAATTCTTTTGAGAGAAAATAGGAAATATTTAAGGAATTTAGAATTTGTAAATTGTTATTTATAATTATTAACTGTATCCTTAGAGATAACATAACCACACTCCTCTGAAATAATAGTTTATAGCTATTTAATATTTACTCTATAATTTTTAGTTAATGCTTATTAATCATTTAGAAGGTTTTTAATTACTGACTGTTTGATTGTATAAAAAATCAACAAAATCTTCAAATTTTTTGATTGCTTTGAAATGGTACCTCTTTAAAAAGAAGAATTTTTTTCAATTTCTTTTTAGGTGTGGCCTTCAGAGTTCGTCAATATAATTTTGTATTTTTTATAACTGTCTTTCTTTATCTCAATTTCCTAAATTTCCATCCAAAAAAATATTTTTTTTCTTATTTTATTAAAAATAGGATTATTTTTATTTTTTGGAAACATATATTACTAATTTTTTCTAATAAAAAACAAACGACTCCATAATATATATAAATTAATATGATGTATTCTAATACAACTATGTTTTTTCTACAAGAATCAAGAATTTGATTTCATACTATTCAATTTATTTTAAAAAATAAAAATTGTTTCCTGATTAAATAGAAAAACATTATTTTAATTTTTTATTTAGTTAGTTAGCTTTATTTTTATGTTTTAAGTATATACACACAAATAAGCATTATTTAATTACCATAGTTACTCAAAATTAATTTGACTTATTGAAATCCTTTTTTTTTTGGAAAATGTAACTATATTTTTTTTATTTAAAATTTTATTCTAACATTCAAACTAACTTTTTCAAAAATTAAGTGCATTAAATTTTAAATCACCTTTACTTTTATAGGCAACTTTAGTTTGAGTAATAATTGTAATATTATTATTTTTTATTGGCATTATAATTTTCTCTCTTTTTTAGTTAATTTTTAAATTCATGGAATTTTGATTAGATACCTTTTAATATCACTAAAATTAAAATAAATTTTTCATCAATAATAGTAACTGCTGATTCAAATGTTTTACTATATAAAGAAACTTTTATCCCAATTTATTTTATTAATTTTACTTGTTTTGAATACAGTAATATAAATATATAATTAAGCTATAGTCTTTTTTAGATTGTTTGTTTTATAAATAAAAGGTTTATTATACTAATTTATAACTTTTAAGTAAAAAATTCTAATATATTCTAATTTTAAATCTGTCCCTTAAAATATTTTTTGTTAGCATATGGATTAATTATTCATTATAGTGTAAAATATCATCATGAAAATTTGTAGTGTGTTATTAAATTTAGTATAGATAAAAAACAAGATTCTTTATAAAAAAGAAAGCAAATTATTTAGTTTTGATTTTTAATCTTAAAGGTTATTAATTAATTTTATTTTTAATAAGTGTTTTTAACAAATTTTAATTTTTTTGTCTAAACATAATTTGATTGGCAGAAGGAAATATAATTCTTGATAATATAATAATTTATTAAAATTAGTAGAACTTATTTTTAATAGCAGGTTTATATAAAAATAGAATAGGACACGTTTATCAAAAATGATTCTTTCTAAACTAGATTTATTTTCTTCTCCTTTTTCTTTTAATACTGGTGATCATTAAATGAAAAGAGGCACTTTAGTTGGAACTCTCCTTACTTTTTCTATCTTAGCTACTACTTTTGCATATTTCGTTTACATGATCAAATTATACTTAACAAATCAAATTGATCCAACATTTAGATCATAAAGTTTGATAAGTCAAGATTTAATCCAAATTCAACCCAATAGTGATTTAGTAGGATTCAGATTTGAAATAGGTGATTAACAATAAATTAAGCCAGATAAAACTTATATAGTTTATTAGGCTTTTTTCTAATACATTTCACCTGATAATTCATTTCTTTTACCTCTAAATGTGATTGATTGTATTAACCCAAATCTCCAAGGATTCAAATGTCTAGATTTCTCTAGCATCAAAAATTAAACTTTGCTTGTAGACACTTCTAAGAACATGAGATCTTAAATTGAGATTTTTACATATGGCTGTAGAGATATTGATTAGCTTAAGACAACTGTTCCTGATAATTGTGCTGAATAAAAAGATATTGATAACTTAATAAATGGTATTAACTCTGTGTTAAGGCTCAAACTCTTTACATCTTAGTTCAACACAGTTACATAAAATATGGACGTTAACTATAGAAATGCATATGTGTTTACAGTAGCTAATTAATCGATTTTAACACAGATAAAAACGTAAACTTAACAGACATTAGTAAAATAAGGTCTATTTATATAAACCTAATCATCTTATTCTTCTCCAATTTAATACACTTAATCAGAATAAGGTTATGATAGATAGTATGCTCTGTAGGAGATAGGAGGAGGGGCATACAGTTCAGTGACAATATTCATGGATGAAATTATATAACACATTTATATTTAGTATCCTACAATACCTCAAATTATTGCTCTTGTTAGTAGTATATTCACTTTGCTAATGTTTTTAGGGTTTGTTGGAAGGACAATTTCTTAAAATTCAATTAGAAGCGATTTCTTAATGCTATTCTTAAAAAATAGATATTAGGGCAATTATTTGGAAATTTTAAAAAATAGTAACTATCTAAGCTAGGATTAAGAAGTTCAATCAAAGTAAGATGATGAAATATCTGAAGGATAGATGCAATTTAATGAACAAGAAACTAATGGTTTTTTTGTAGAATATCCAAATCAAAAAAAAATTTCAATTCCTTTTATGAGTACTAAAAAAAAAGAATACTTAGAAAATTATTAATCAAATAATTCTAATACTTAAAATGAAGGTAATTTAGTTTCATAAAATAATGATAATCTATTTATTAAATAAGATTAATAATTATAAACACCTTAACAAAATATTACTATTGATTTTAATTTAGAGGAATCTAAAAATTAAAAAAACAACCTTTGTGAGTTAAACTCTACCTAGCTTTAAGGAAAAATTCCAGCAATTAATCAGTAATAATATGATTTATCTTATGAAGCTTTTTAAAGTGATATTTTAAAAAAATTATCAATTCCTAAAGGGAGAGAGCCCATAAAATTAAAATCTAAAAATAGTAATTTTCAATAAAATAAGGAAAAATAAAAGTTGATACATAATTTAAAGGCTTTAAAGGACTAGAATTGCTCTTAAAAAGTGCAACAAAATTTAAAACAGATTATGTAATTTAATATTTATTTTCTATTTTTAATTTAATTGATTTATATTACTAAAGGAAAAAAATGAAAGGTTTTAATAGCACCTAGCTCAAATAATTAGAATATTAGATAAAATAAGACATGAACATATTTAACTTTATAGAAGACATCATATTGCTCAAAAAGGCGATAATGATGTTGCTATCTAAAGAATAGCTGGCAGCCCTTAGGCTTGTAGGCTTCTCTTCAAGTTTTATTAATCAAAATTTAAATAAAATAAATTGCTAAGTCAATAAAACAGGTAGATTAATTAAATTATTTTATGTAAATATTGATTTAAATTTTTTTATTTAGAAAAAAATGAGGATCTAAGTCATTATGAAATATAATCATCGATTGCACGATCAGAAAATCTCCAAGATTATTATATTTAGTAATTTCTTTTAAAATGCTTTGATAATGAAGATATCAGTGAAGTTGATAAGAGAATTATAACCTCAATTAAAAAATGGAATATTAACTGATAGTGAATCTAATATATTTATATCAAATTTTAATTTTTTTACTAGCATAAAGTTTTGTTTTAATTTTGAGATTTTTCTTCTATAAATATTTGTTTTTTTTATATCATGTTACTTTGATAAATTATTTGTAACCATTAAAAACTTCAATACAATTTTTTACTTTGTTTTAGACTTTTTTATTTAATTTACTTTTTTTTCAAACAAAAACTTTAAGTTTACAGTCTTTAATGTTTAATCAAAAATTTTTTTTAGTTTTTTAATTTAAATTTCTTCTTTATGTTTCACTTTAAAAAGATTAAAAAGATGAATTCATAAAATAAATAGTCATTTAATGTATGTCAATAATTTTAATGATTTACAAGCAATTTATTTAATATTAACGTATTTTCTCTATGCATACACCATTAAAATTAGAAAAACAAATAATTAATAATTATGCAATAATCATCATGAGCAAAACTTTTTCAAAGTTATGTTGGAATTTTATATTAATGAAAATTTAAGGTGTATCCACCGTCTTTTGGATAACTTCTATATCACCACAACATCACGTTTCTATTTATAAGAAAATATAGTACTTTCTTATGTTATTTAAGAATAAATTTACTCATTTGTTACTGAATTTTAAATGACACAAAATAAATTTTGTTACCAAAAATGAAAAGAATTGTCAAATTATTAATTTTATAAATAAGAATAGTTTTTTATTAATTTGATGATCACACCTTAAAAGACTAAATGACTATTATTTAGATTTATTATTAATACGTGTTATTTAACATTCGTTGAGGGTTACCGCATTCATAAATTAAAAAACCTAAATAATTTAGTTTTTATATTTTATAATCTTAAAGGTAATTAGATTGATAATATTACTCATAACATTTATTTTTATGTTTGTATATAAAAATAATCTGATTGACAATAATTTTTTAAATAAATAAATAAACATATCGATATTTATCAAAAATAAGTAAAACTTCTTTTTAAAAAACAGGTAAATAGAAATACAAAACATCTAAAAGAACACATATATTAATATGTTGCTTTCTAAATTAGATTTATTTTCTTCTCCATTTTCCTTTAACACTGGTGATCATTAGGAGAAAAGAGGGACTTTAGTTGGTACTTTTCTTACTTTTTCTATTTTAATTACCACATTTGCATATTTTGTTTATATGATAAAACTTTATATAACAAACCAAATTGATCCAACCTTTCGATCTCAAAGTTTGATAACTCAAGATTTAATTCAAGTCTCGCTCAATAGCGATCTAGTTGGATTCAGATTTGAAATAGGTGATTAGCAATAACTTAAACCAGATAAGACTTATTTGGTTTATTACGCATTTTTCTAATACATTTCTCCTGATAATTCATTTCTTTTACCTCTAAATGTGATTGATTGCACTAACTCAAATCTCTAAGGATTCAAATGTCTAGATTTCTCTAGTGTCCAAAATTAAACTTTGTTTGTAGATACCTCTAAGAATATGAGATCTTAAATTGAGATTATGACATATGGTTGTAGAGATATTGATCAGCTTAAGACAACAGTTCCTGATAATTGCGCTGAATAAAAAGATATAGATAACTTAATAAATGGAATAAACTCAGTGGTAAGGCTCAAACTCTTTACATCTTAGTTCAACACAGTTACTTAAAGTATGGACGTTAACTATAGAAATGCATATGTCTTTACTATTGCTAACTAAGCGATATTAACTCAGATAAAAACACAAACTTAGTAAACATCAATAAAATAAGGTTTATTCATATAATCTTAATAATCTTATACTTCTCCAATTCAGTACACTTAATAAGACTAAGGCTATGATAGATAATATGCCCTTTAGGAAATTGGAGGAGGTCCCTATAGTTCAGTGGCAATATTTATGGATGAAATAGTATAGCATATTTAAATTTAGTACCCTACTATACCTCAAATTATTGCTCTCGTTAGCAGTATATTCACTTTGTTAATGTTTATTGGGTTTGTTGGAAGGACAATTTCTTAAAATTCAATTAGAAGCGACTTCTTAATGCTTTTCTTAAAATATAGATATTAAGGTAATTATTTGCAAATTTTAAAGAATAACGATTACTTAAGCTAGAATCAAGAAGCTCAATCAAAATAAGATGAAGATAATTTTTAAGGATTGATGTAATTGAATGAATTAGAAACTAAAGGTTTTACAGAGTAAGCAAATCACAAAAGAATTTCATTACCTTGCATGTCTCCTAAAAAAAAGGCAGATTTGGAAACATAGTAATTAAACTATACAAATGCATAAAATGAGGACAACTTATTCGATTTATAAAACAGTGGTTAACTGTTTAATAATTTGAATTAATAATAAGAAACACCTAAACAAAATATTGAAATTGATTTTGTTTTAGAGGAATCTAAATTTTAGAAAAACAAGTTAAGCGAATTTAACTCTACCTCGTTTAAAAAAAGAAGTCAAACTAATGATTATTAATAACCCCAATCATCTAATGAAGCTTCTTAAAGTGAGGTTTCAAAAAAATTATCTTTTGTTAAAAAGAAGGAAACCACCAAATTAAAACCTAAAAATAGTCATTTTCAATAAAGTAAAGAAAAATAAAATTTAATGCATAATTTAAAGGCTTTAAAAGATTCGAGTTGCTCTTAAAAAGTCCAATAAAATTTAAAACAGGTTATGTAATTTTATTTTTATTTTCTATTTTAAAGTTAATTACTTTCTATTCTAAAAGGAAAAAAATGAAAGGTCTTAATAGTACTTAGCTCAAATAATTAGAGTCATAAATAACTTAAGACATGAATATTTTTAACTTTATAGAAGACGTCATATTGCTCAAAAAGGCTATAATGATGTTGCTAACTAAAGAATAGCTAGCCGCCCTTCGACTAGTAGGCTTTTCTTCAAGTTTCATTGATCAAAATATAAATATAACTAATTGTGACGTCAATAAAACAGGTAGATTAGTTAAATTATTTTAAGTAAATTTTCATTTTAATTTTTTTAAATTTAGAAAGCAAAGAGGATCTAAGTCATTATGAAATTTAATCATCGATTACACGATCAGAAAATCTGCAAGATTATTATATTTAATAATTTATCTAAAAATGTTTTGATGATGAAGATATGAATGAGGTTGATAAGAGAATTATAACCTCAATTAAAAAATGCAATATAAACTGATAGTGAATATAACATATTTATATCAAATATTACAATTTTTTTATTTGCGGAAATTTTTTTTTTATATTTGTATTTTTTCTTTCATCAATACTAATCATATATATATCCTTTAGCATAGGAAGTCTTTTAATCATTTTGAATTTACAATACATGTTTACTTTGTGTTAAAATTTATATTTAATTTACTTTCTTTTTACAAAATAATTTAATCTTATGCTTCTAATGTAAATAGAAAAGTTTTGTTTGTTTTTGTAAGGTTTTACTTTATACCTATTTTAAGAAATTTTTATTCATAAAACAACCTCCAATTCTTAAAGGCACACAAATAAATTTTATGTGTAACATCATATTAATTATCAAGGATTTAATAAGTTCTGTTTGCCAACATCACCAAAAACCATAAAAATAAATATATTACATGTTTACTGTTTATGATTAAAATTTTTATTTTTAGTAATTTAAATAATATTTTATTTTCTATTATATTAAATATTAAAAAATGTAAAAATACTATTAAGAATTGCAATTGATTTTTATTTTAAAAAATATTTTTAAGTGAAATGTTTATAATAGAATAAAAAAAGAGTATTTTAATATCTAAATTAATTTTAAGGAAATAAGCAAATAAATTTTTTTAATATAAAAATGTAATCCTTTTCAGAAATAAATTATTTTAAACTTATTTTAAAAATGAAAACTAGATACAAACTTAACATTTTAAAAGTAAACTAACTAACTGTTAAAGTAAAGAAGTTAATAAAATGTAATTTGCATAAATAAACATGACTAAATCAGTAGGCACTTAATAATTGAAAAATTAGTAAGTGATTAAAATTCATCAATAGCTTACAAATTTTTGAGTTACTGGTTTAATAAATTGAATAATTTGTTGGTAAGTGAGTTAAAAATCAAATAAGTAATAATAAAAGCAAGAAACAACAATATTTCGCAAAAAAGTAAATCAAATATTAATTATTAGATTCTTTGTAATTAATAAAAAAATAATTCATTTTGTATTAAATGTTACTGTTAACAGCTATTCATTGAAAGTAATAACTAAATTTTTTTTGATAGAATTATATGTAAATTCAAACAAATAAATGAAGTTTTGAAACTATGGTAATAAATCAAATAAATAAAAGATGTTTAATTAATCATTTTTTTTTGTATTTAGAAACCTAAATTTATTTTAAAGTTGAATTTTTCATTAATATTATTTCTATTCAACTTATTTAATAATTATTAAAAAAATTTTCAAAAATTTAATATTTTAACAAAACATATATTAAGGTAAAAATTTTAATAACATTATAAAAATCATTTTAAATATTAAGTAAATAATTTAAATGAAATATATGATTTTTATTAATTAAATTTTCTTTCCTACCTTTACTTATGCATATCAAATTTAAAGTAAATAAAATCAAATACAAAATAAAGCTGCTGAAATAGCTTTATGATTGCAAAAATAATAAAAAAAGGAGTATAAGTGTTCAATTATTTTGATTTGATATGATTGGTTTTTAAAAATGTTAATTTATGTTTATCAGTAAGTAATTTAATCAGCTTTGAATTTTTTTATGATTTTATTAAAAATTTTTTTATTTTTGATATTTATTTTTCTTCTTTGAATTTAGTCCATTACTTTTTTTTAATACTTCTTCTTGCTATTTAGCTTTTTTTACTTTGCTTCTAAATTTTTAATTTGTTAATATCTCAATTTATTTTACTGGCATATTCAACAAAAATTTTAATTGTATTTATTTGCTATTTATAAATCATTATCAATGATTAAAGCTTTTCAACTTTTATAATACCATCTGTTATAAATCTTATTCTGAAAAATTAATCTTTAACATTTCTTTTTTAGTGATAAATAAATACGCTTCATTAAAATATTTAATTTATTAAGATTAAATATAAAAATAAAAATAGCATAGAGCAAATTTTTAATATGAGATTAAATTTTATTTCAGTTCTTAAATATTTCTTTTCTGTCACACTTAATTTATACATAAAAACATAAATTTAATAAACTCTTATTTTGATCAAAACATTTTCATATAATATTGTATTTATAATAGTTTATATCGTTATTGATGATTTAACTATGTTTGATTTATTTGTTTAAAAAAATAAAAATATCAATATTTAAAATATATTTAGTTAAAATTAAACAAAGAATATAAATAATATCGAGAGTATAGAGAACTTGGATATAGCTACATGCTGAAATTTATTTAGTAAGTACTAAGTAAATATTTAATAGAATACTTAATTATTTTTTATTAAATAAAATAAAATTAAAAAAGGTTTTGATACAGTTTTGAAAACTATAAAAACCTTTAATCAAATAACTAATTAGGTTTTTTAATTTATAAATTTAAATATTTATTAGTATGCTTTAGAGTACCAATTTTCTTATATAAGGAGTTTTTGAATTATGTGGAATTTTAAATAAAATAATTTTATTGATTTTGAAAGGGCATTCATGGTCTAAGAAATATTGAGAAAAAAATGATTTTTCTTTAGAGGGATTTTAGGTAAAATTATATGAATTTATTATATAATTTTCATCAAAGATGTAAAGATATAAATTTAGTATTCTTTCTTTATATGTAAAGAGATTAATTTAGCATTTATTCAAAAATCTATCTTTTGATATTAATGCTTACAGACTTTTGCACTATATAATGTCAATTATTTGTAAATTATTTATGCAAAGTGTTATTAGTTAATCACTTGTAGTAAGAAACTAAAAAGTGAATAAAAATAAAAATAATAATTTTGATAATCTAATACTGATGGTTATCCTTTAAAATACACACAACATATATCTATTTTAATAAAGATAAAAGACTTTCATGTAAAAAAGCTAAAATATTAAAAATCAATAAAAGATAATAATAATATATTCAGTCATCAAAAAGAAGTAGATCATTAAAAAAAAGAGTAAACAAATAGAAATAAGAGATATAAGAAAACTAATAAAAGCAGAGTTAAAAAATGACCCTCTCAAATTTAGATTTATTTTCTACTCCTTTTTCATTTAATACTAGTAACCATTAAATGAAAAGAGGTACTTTAGTTGGAACATTCCTCTCTTTTTCTATCTTAGTTATTACTTCTGCATATTTTGTTTACATGATTAGATTATATGTTACAAATTAAATTGACCCAACATTTAGATCTTAAAGCTTGATAAGTCAAGATTTAATAGAAATTCCTTTAAACAGTGATCTCGTAGGATTCAGATTCGAAATTGGTGATTAGTAAAAGCTTAAACCAAATAAAACATATTTAGTTTATTTAGCCTTCTTTTAGTATATATCTCCTGATAATTCATTTCTACTACCTCTCAATGTGATTGATTGTACAAATCAAAATCTACTAGGATTTAAATGTCTTGATTTCTCTAATGTTTAAAATTAAACATTATTTGTGAATACTTCTAAGAATATGAGATCATAAGTTGAGATTATGACATATGGTTGTAGAGATATTGATCAACTTAAGACAACCATTCCTGATAATTGTGCAGAATAAAAAGACATAGATACTTTAATAAATGGAATTAACTCAGTGGTAAGACTCAAGCTCTTCACATCTTAGTTCAACACAGTTACTTAAAGTATGGATGTTAACTATAGAAATGCATATGTATTTACAATAGCTAACTAAGCTATTCTAACTTAGATAAAAACTCAAAAGTAGTAAACATCTGTAAAACAAGGCCTATTTATTTAATCTTAATCCTCTTTTTAATCTCCAATTCAATATACTTAGTAGGATTAAGGCTATGATAGATTGTATGCACTTTAAGAGATAGGAGGAGGCCCCTACAGTTCAGTAGCACTATTCATGGATGAAATAGTATAGCATATTTAAATTTAGTATCCAACTATACCACAAATTATTGCTCTTGTAAGTAGTATTTTCACTCTACTTATGTTTGTTGGATTCATAGGAAGAAATATTTCCAAAAATTCAATAAAAAGCGATTTTCTAATACTCTTCTTGAAAAATAGGTATTAAGGCAATTATTTGCAGATTTTAAAAAAAAACAACTATAACATAAATCAGAATTAATAAATTTATTAAAATTAAGATGATAAATTTTCTTAAGAAAATATGTAATCTGATGATTAAGAAACGAAAGGTTATATTGAAAAAGAAAACCCTCAAAAAATATTAATTCCTTCTATTTGTCCTAAAAAAAAGATATACTTAGAAACTGAATAATCTCACAATACTAAAGCATAAAATGATAATTAAGATGTCTTACAAAAAAATATATATTATACGAATAACTAAAATCAATAATAGGAAATTGTTAAATAAAATATGGTTGTAGATTTGGCCTTAGAAGAATCAAATATTTAAAAAAACTAGTTCAGCGAGCTAAAATTTATTTAGTTTTAAAGAAAAAATCAGAAAAATAATTAGCATTAATCTAATTCATCTTGCGAGGTTTCTTAGAGCGATTTTTTAAAAAAATCATCATCATTTATTAAAAAGAGAGAATCAATAAAATTTAAAACCAAGAATAGTGGTTTATAATTTCACAAAGATTAATAAATTTTTATAGAAAATTTAAAAGCTTTAAAAGACGTGAATTGTTCTCAAAAGGTCAAATAAAATTTATAATAGATTATGTAATTTAAATATATTTTTTAAATAGAATTTAATTTATTTTTCTCTAAAAGGAAAAAAAAATAAGGACTTAGTAATATTTAGCTAAAAAAATTAGAATATTAAATAAAATAAGATATGAATATATTTAATTTTATTGAAGATATTTTATTGCTTAAAAAAGCCATTATGGTGTTGCTTACTAAAGATCAGCTAGCAGCCCTAAGGCTTGTAGGTTTTTCTTCTAGTTTTATAGACCAAAATTTCAATAGCACAAACTGTGATGTACAAAAATTAGGTAAATTAATTTTTTTAGCTGATTTTCATTTTATTTTTTTTAAAAAGATAATTAGGGAGATTTAAGCCATTATGAAATGTAATCAGCAATTTTACGTTATTAAAGTATTTAAGATTATTATATTTAAGAATTCTTATCAAAATGTTATGATAATGATGATTTAAACGAAATTGATTAGAGAATAATATCTTCTATTAAAAAATGCAATATTGTTTGAAAAAATGATATATTTTGTTTAGTAAATAAATTTATTGTATATATGAAGTGTTTCATTTAAAAAATTTTTATTTTATAGGTACTTTTTTTTACATATAATATATACTTTTCGAGGTATTCATCTAAAATCCCCCCTACACCCTATTTAAATCAGTGATTACAATATCAATATTATTTTCATCAAAAAAACAACTAAAATTTAATTGATATTACTAGTATCTCTGCTTAAAAGCACTTATTTTTTATTTTTACTCAATTTTTTTTATCTTTAAAAAGCTCTAATTATTTAATATCAATATCTACTTTTATTACTAAATGAAAATTAAATTCATTTCAAATTATTTAAAATAAATTTTACTTTGGTTATTTTACTTTTTAATTATTTTTCCTTGACTTTTTCTAAATAACTTCTTTATTATCAAGTTTTGTTTATTCAATTTTTGCATATTCTTAAAATAAAATATTTAGAAATTTGATTTTATTCTTCATCAATATTATTTTTTAATTTTCCCTTTTTTAATACTTTGAATAGTTTTAAATAAGTTAATAATAAAAAATAATAATCAAATTTGATATTAATAACATTAAGCATATATTTTAATAATTTATTTCTTCTTTTTTAAAACAATTTCTCAGTTTAAAATGAGTGTAATTTATATTGTTAATTATTAAAAAACAAAACTAAAAATTAATAAATTATAAACTATTTAGAATCAAAACTACTTAAAATCTAATATGTAGAAAAGGAAAAACATCCTTTAAAATATTTATAATTTTATTTTATGTATATCAAACAATACCAGAAATTTAAGAATGATGGTCTATTTTAAAATTTACAAAATGCATTATTTAGATAATTAATTTAGAAACCAAATATTTTTTGTAGAATTAAAAATTAAAAGTAAATAGTTCGTTGTTAATTTAATTTTTTAATTAGATTTTGTCAAGGATATTATAAAATTTAAGTATATATATAATTTTAATATTTCTAAAAATATAAATCATAAAATTATTATCTATAACAACATATTGAAGCTGAGAAATAGAGATGATTCTTATAGAGTTAATATCAAATCTTTTTTAAAGATAAATGTTTATTAGATCTTAATGAACTGATTGGATTCAATGTCTGAGGGCTTATCAAAATTTAGTTTTCCTATTTCAAAAATAGTTAAAAAATAATAATAAACTAAAAAAATTTACCATTTCAAATTAAGAATTTAAAGCGCTTTTTTAAATACTTTATATTTTTTAAATAATTCTATCATGTTAATACTTAGAGAGACTATTATTGAAGATCTTAATGTAAACTAGTTTCCATAGCTAGCTGATTCTTAATAATGGAATGTTAGCAAAATTAAATTTTATTTAAATTTTTAACTTTTTGAATTTATTGATAATTCCTGTTATTAATTTATTATGCTTTTTAAGTATTTAAATAAAAGCAAATTTATAGTATAAAAAAGCAACCTTTGATACTCCTAATATATTAATTGATATAATCAATGTTGTAATAATGCTAAATTGATAAATATCATTCATAAAGTTATTAATACCAATTAGAATTATAGATAAGATAATTATCATTAGGAGAAACACTTCTAAATCTAACAGAAAAGTTTACTTGTAAGGAGTACACTTTTAGGCTGTGTATTAGTATATGTAGCATATAGCAATTATCAATAATAACTATATCATTTTGTCATAATTTAAATTTAAAATTATCATAATTAAGAGCTTTTAAAACATTTTAACTATTTCCCAATAATAAAATTAATCTTTATATCCTAACTATATAAATTAATAAGAGAGTATAAAGTTTATGCTGTCTTGTTTATTTTTTTAGATTGCTTATTTCATCTTATATAAAAACAGAAGTGGAATTCCAACACACCAAATAATCGATAATGGATATACAATAATAAGCTATATAGGAAGGTAGTTATTAACCCAGCATTAGTAAGTTAAATCATTTTACATATAATAACTAGAACCTATTTTATTGCAAATGCATAATGAGATCAACAACTTTGTTACAGAGGGATAATAGAAATAAAATACAAAAATCAAATACTTCGAAATCATGTAAAATTTCCTTATTAGCTTTGGAATGAAAACACGGCTGGTAATAATGACTATACAAACAAATACTAATTAGGCTACCTAAATAATTAATCTATTGAGCCAAAGTAACGAAATAGTTGAGTCCTTAAAAATACAATCTAAACTTTTATATGTCATTTAAATGGGATCACCTCCATATTTAAAGATATCACTCACAGAAGTAGGAATTTCAGCAAAAGACATAATACAAGTAGAAAATATTTATAGATAACTAAGGAATATTTTAATTATAATCTCAGAATCTTAGCCCATGTATTTTGTTTTGCTTATTTACAACATTCCTAATTATCTCAAGTATTAAAGTTTAATAACTAGCAAAGACTTCTAAACCTAGGTCTTTAAACATATTAAAATATATAAGATATAAAATATAAGTTAAAGAGTGAAATAGACATAAGTGTTTTTTATATCAGAGCATTTTACACATTATGATCCAACTACAGCATACGAATTATCCCAAATAGTACCTTTATAATCACAGCTGCTGCAAAGTGGCCCAACATACCCTTGGAGACATCCGTTGATTTATTAAGTTGATGTTTCACTGCATCCTTACAACTAGCAAGGATATATTTAATCAGTCAAATTTGATTCTCTCCAAAAGTGATCCTTCAAAATTATATTGCTCGAATAGCAATTTGTGGCATAATCTGATGGACATTTTAAGCATTATATTAAATTACTATTTTAATTTGGGTCAACTAGAGAATAAGTACCTTGCTAACATTTATCACAACTATTAATTAAAAAAATTGTTAATTTAAATTTAAAAATGTATTTTTTACGAAATATAATTTTGTTTAGGATATTTAACTTCACCTATTATGCATTTTCTAAATTTAATATTTAAATCAATGCTGATTTGTTAATCATAAAAGTGTGATGCTAAAGTTAACTAATAAGTCTATTCGCCAACACTTCCTGCTGTAATATTTAGTTGAAATAAATTTTTTTCCATATCTAGCTAAAGCTACTCTCCAAATAAAATTACAAGGCCTGGAACATTAGAATAATTTTGCAAAGATATTTTATAGTTGTTGATTTCTGATAAAATGCTTTCAGATATGTATTTATTTTATGATATTCCAAAATTTAACATAGAATCTTCTTCATCAAAAAACTAGAGGTAAATAGGACTTTTTGTGTAATTTCCACTTTGAAAGTTTGAAATTATAACATTTTTATAAGTGGTTTTTTATTTTTATTCTACTTTTAATATTTGTTTTGGGAAGGAGCCTAAGTTATTGCCAAAAAATTTTCCTTTTAAATTAAATGAAATTTGAAAATATGACACAATAAATAATATTTTACCTGTGTTGTTGAAAAAGTAGCAATTCTTACCAATCTGAATAGTGTTTAATGTATTATAATAAATGGCTCCTCCTATAATTGCTTAGTTGTTATTAAATACTGATTTGTTTATTTAAATATTTGCTTGATCAGAGCATATTGCTCCTCCCCTTTCTTAAAATGATAAATTGTTTTCAAAGAAACAATCGCTTATCAAAATGCTAGAATTTGAAACATAAATTGCTCCTCCTGAGTTTTAAATTGCTTAATTTTTAGTAAAATTAGATTTTATAATTTATGAGTTAACTATTTATTTCAAAAAAAATATGCCTCCGTTGCCAAAACTTTTATTTTCTATAAAAGTGTTATTATTTATTGTAAAATTTTAGCATGCTTAAACAAAAATATTCCCTTAAATTGCATTGAGAGAAGCTTTCAAGTTTTTCAAATTATTATTATTCTGTTTGAAATGACTATTTATAATAGATATTGAAATTACTTGTTAAAGTAAAAGAGAAGCAGGATATTCATTTGAATCAATATTAAAGAACTAAAGGTTATTTAGAGAAACATTTTATGAATTAAAGCAATAGATCGCAGAAGAAGATTGCAAAAATTGGATTTTTTTAAACGATGAATCTCTGATATCAAACTATTGTTACTACTGTGACTAAATTAAGTGACTGCTTAAATTTAAATTTAAAGCATTAAACTCTATAATTTCTGAATATAAATTATTAATAGATAACGCAGGAAGTAGGTTGAAAGAATGATAATTTTTTAAATTAAAATTATTTATAAACATTTTATTATTAATTTAAACACTGTTTTCACCAATTTAAGAATATGTTAAACTTACTAACCCTATTTCTTAGCAATCAAGTATTGTTATATTTTAGAAAGTTAAAACTTTTATCCCTTTTAAGTCAAACAAATACTTATTAAAGAGTTAAGTCTAGGAATTTATTTCTTACTATTTATAACTTACATTGAATATATTGATATGTGTAAATAATAATTAGTCAATAAATGAAGCAAAAATATAACTAAAACAATCAATATTAGTCAAATTGACATTCTTAGTTATAAAATTCTTAGCATATGTTACTTAAATAATAGGAAAATCTTATCTTGTTTCTTTTGTGTTCTAGAAATTGCTATCAAGAATAGATATATAATTTTATAATTAGAAGTCAATAATCTAACCATATAAATTAATAAAACCGGCCTATTCCTAATCTTGAAAAGTCAAATATTATACTTAGATGTTCTAAACTCTTACTACATTTAACATATACATTAGTTATATTTGTGATATTTACAGTAGTCTCTACTCTTAAACCAATTGTGTGTTTTTGACAAGTTTTGAGTTAATTAAATTAACTGTGAGTGATTCAGATAAATTTAATAGGCCATATTTGAATTAGTTTTAATAAACATTTAAATTTTCAATATTAAAACTAGTGACATTGCTTATGTTGAAGACAGTATGAGCAAAAACTGAGTTATGAATTGTAAGGTTATTAATGACTAGACTATTGATATCTTTAAACTAAAAAAGTACATTTTTAGTTTAGATATTTGATATATTCATATTATTTATTATTAAGCTACTAATGTTATAAGCAAATAATTATTCGGTAATATTTTAGTCTGTTATTAAAATTTCATTTAATATCAGCTAATTATATGAATGAAGTAATAGATTTCCTTAAATATTACAGAAAAACAACGATAAGTTAGAGAATTAAAAATTTATCAGCTTTTTGTTTTAATTAAAATCAAAAATACCTTGTTAAGTAAAATTTAACAACAGATTCATATCTCCAAATTTTAAATTACTAAATTTTTCTGAGATAAATTAAGTAGATAGAATCTATACCATAGAATATCTGTTTTAATCATCATTTGAACTGTTTTCTTAATAAATCTCAACAATATCTTTTTATTGGTGCTGATTTAGGACTGGGAATTAATTACTATTTTATTAAAAATTAAAAATGTACAATTTTATTTTAGAAAAATTATTACATTTATTAAGGAGATTTAAGGAATATTTAATATCTCAGTATTTTGTATCCTTGATCAGATTACTTCTCTTAAATAATATGCTATTAAAAAAAATTTTAATAAATATTTAAATTTCTATTAATTTACTTTATAGTTATCTAGAATACTGCTGATCTATATTTATGATTGATAATATTCTTGGTATTCTATTCCTGTGTATTTAAAATACTAAAGCTAGTAATTTAGAGTCACTTAAAAGAGATTCAAAGAGGATACACCACAAATCCTTAAGGAAATCATGTTGCCATTTTACTTATTACTAAATGAATATATGAATGGATTAAAGACTTTGTAAATTGATTGTATTTTGTTTAAGAATCCGTAATTAATTTCATATAAATCAATTTAACCTTAAGATAAAGTTACTGCAAATATACTATTATTAAGATACATTATATCTTGAATAGTTTAATTAAAGCCAACAATATATTTTATGTTAGAAACGAAAGAAATATTTAAGCTGTAAATTTAAGCTACAAAAGGACACATGAAATAAAAAAAATCAGATTCTGATTTAATTCTAGTATTATTAGAACATGGTAGAAAGAGCTAATTGATTTAAGATGCAGTTGGATTATTGTTTAATAATGTTTTTGCAGGGATCTTCCAAAACTACGCAAAGACATTATCTTTTATGGTAAGAGCGAATATAGATCTTGTTTTATTGAAGTGTTATTCGTTAAATATTATTTATAAATGAAGGAGATTGCTTGATCTTTGTTAGAAAATTATATAGCTACTATCAGACTCATTGAATTAGTATATTAAGAAATTAGTTGGATACTATGAATCCGAAATATCTATAACGAGATAGTTTTATATCTGCAAGTCTAGTATCTTTCCCTAATTAATTTAATACACATTAAAATAGTATATTTAATTATAATTTAAAAATAAATTTGAAATAAAAAATAAATTAAATAAAGTAGATTAAATTTGTTATTAATTGATTTTTGATTTAAATAATTCTATTTACATTTTATGTAAAAAAAGTTATATTTTTGTCAGAGAGTAAGTCATAGACATAGTATCTGTATTAAACATCAGAGATATATGATACTCCAACTAACTTTTTATTTATAAATCCTATTTAATAAATATCAGAAGAATCTTATTTGATCATTTTAAACCTTTGAGTTTAAGGATTAAAAATTCTAATATTATTATTAGTGTTAGTGTAAATAAACATTTAATATTTGGAAGAAATTATTAAGTTAACTATGTTAAAAAATCTAGAAATGCTTAAAACCTCAAGAGTAGAATATTTAATCAAGTAATATTGATTTTTTCTGGCACAAACTATAATATCATGTTCAGGATAAGAAATTAATTAATAATATAATATGTTATTTTATTCAATTTAATAATCAAGGACAAGTGATTTTATCTAAGTCTATGAGTTACTATCAAAGACTGTTAAATAATTAATATCGTTATTAATCAATATAATATTGTCATTATTTTGTCCATAAAGAGTATATTGATTAACATAATTTAAATCGAATTTTAAATTTAAATTGTAAATACTATTCACATCTATTATTTAAATATTGTTAATAAAACTATCTTGTAAAAACTGCAGCAAGACTGACAAATGATTGTTATATTAAAAAAAATGATTTATTTTTTATTCAAAGCTTTTAACAAACAATTAAAATTTGTTAACGCGCAATGTACCTATATAAGTAACTATATATATTTCAAAATTATTTGATGCGTTGATTATCAAAATACCCAAATCTTCATCAATAAACATTTCTGCATCAGAAATGTCAAACCAGATAGGTATGGTTGTTAACGATTAGTTAAGAAGTTTAAATAAAACAATTTAATAGTTTTGTTTATATATCTAAATCTATTAATAGAAAGGAAAATTAATTAATTAAATTAATGATTAGGAAAATATATTTACTTTATTAGTTGTATCAGTTCCAATGTAAACATTATTATTTTAGAATTCTAATTGCTAAATTGCTTGAAAAGTGTCCACTTATAAAACTAAAAGATACATTTCTAACTAAACATAAAGCAATCTTAGACTTTAATCAAAATATACATTTTTAAACAAACTATCTGTCTAATATTAATTAATTTAAACTAAATTTTTTTTATTTAAATCTATTTGACATTAAATTATGCTGTCATCTAAGAATAAAATTATTTTTGAGTAGTTTTCCATAATTTTTTTAATAACCATTTCTTTGCTAAATATAAGATTCCCATTTATGTCAAATACGCTGAATTAATAAAATGATGTTGATATTAAGTAGTATTGTTTTTCTTGTTTCCATATTAAAGATATTGAATATTTCTTTAAATTTGCAGTTAAATCAGCTAAATTTTCTAAATTATTGTTATAAATGCTATAAGAGTTATCCAAATAGTTGATTATTAAGAAAAATATACTGTCTTTCTGTAAAAATGAATAAGATTAAATTTATATGTTCATTAAGTTAAACGAATATATGTCAATAAATTAAACCATATTATTTTGGTTTGTTGTTTATAAGTAAACATTTGTATCTTCTAAGTAATCATCAAAGACAATCTATCTGTAAACTTTTTAATTAATTCAAAATAATTTAAAAATAGATAATAATTTTAATTAATTTATTTAAAAATTTACTCATGGCATCTTTTTTGATGATAAGTGAACCATCTTTTAAAGAAGTAACGTATAATTGATTGTCATTATTTGCATACAAACCTACTATTCTTTGTTTCGGATGAAATTTATTTACAAATTACCTAGAAGATTTAAAATTAAACAGACTGTTTTAATTTATATCTAGCAAATATTAGAAGACTATAACATCATTTTAAAGCGAGCTAAGAAATAAGATATTTTGTTTGAAATAAATCAAATTTGTAAACTAATCATTGATATAGTAAGTTTAACTATTAGATGTGTCTAATATCACCTTTTAAAAAATATTCTATTTTATATAATGTTTGTGTTTAAATTTATGGTAAATAAATTATTTTAAATAGATAAAAAATATAATGAACGTTAATCCCCTATTTTCTTATTTATTTTTATAAGTATTTGAATGATATGTATAATTAAGAAAATATATTTCATAGAAAATAAATCAAACTATAGAAAATTCTTTAGCTTCTTTGTAATACAAGTGTAATTACATTTTTTTAAATTATTAGGATTAATTAAATTATTTTATTTGGAACTAAAATATTATTTGCAAATAAACTAACTTTGGAAGTAGAAAAAATAATATGATTGAATGAAAAATAAACTTACATTTTTAAAGCTTATGATCATTAAAGATGAGGAAATAGCAACTTCATTAACATTACTGATTTAATCTTAAAAGATAATTGTAGAATACGAAAAAATAGGATATGTCATGTCTAAATATTAAAGTTTATTACCATCTATATTAATAATAAATGAAGAGATTTTAGAAGTATAGTTTTTTTCGTTAAGAGACATTTCAAACAAATTATTAAATTTGTTTAGGTAAATTTTCTTTAAAGGAATTTATACAGAATTAATTGAACCAATATTAGGAATAGATGGCTTTAATATAAGAATATTTAAATTATCAAAGTAATCATATCTCAAATTGTATTAAGTCAAAATATTTATTTAATTATTTTCTTTGATTAGATATATATTAAAATTATAGTTGGTATCATAAGATAATATGGTATTTGAATTAAGGATATCAAAAGAAAAAAAATCATTATATGTTTCATAAGCTAAAGTGCAATCAGTATTTTAAACTTAAAATGTGAAATTTGGAATACTAATAACTATTAACTTATATTTTATTGTAATTTGATATTAATAACAGTTCAAATCACTTTGGTTAAGTTAAAATTAGCATATCTACGTTTAGCTCTGACTAATCGTATACAATTATAGTACACATGTATCTGTTTAAACTTTGTCTAACACGTAAAGATTAGTATCTTCAATAAGAAACTGAAATATATTTATGTATTGTGTTACCTCTTAATCATTTGTTTACAAGTTTATTTAGTAAATTTAATTAGCATTGTTTATGATAAACAACAAATTTTGAATAATAAACATTTAGTTTATTTATGTACCAAGATCATCTCTTAAAAATATTTATTCATCTTATTATCTAGTTATAATAAGATACTCAGTATCATATTAAATTATAAAATGAGTAATCGAATAATTATCAGAGCTATAAATTAAAGTATTAATTATATTTTTTTGGATTCTTAAATGATTAAAACTAGATTGAAAAGCTTGTAACTTATTCAAACTTTTATCAAGATAGCTTAATTTCTAGATGTTATTTTAATAACTTATTAATACGAAATTCTGATATGTTTTTATTTAATTTATCTCGTCATTAAATAACACATCATATTTTTAAAAATCTTCTTCATTTTATTTTTTCTAAATTGAATACACCTAAATTTCTTCGTTGGAAGCTTGTAAGATAAAATCATCTTCAAATTATACCAAATAAAAATTTTGAGTATCTATTGCTTTGATTAATTCACCTTTTTACCATACTTAAATATCTATTATATTTTTAAATTATTTAAAAAAAATGGTAAACATTCATTTGTTATCAAAAAAATAAAAAACAAACATATTTACCTGTAAAAGAAGTTAAAAGAATAAAATTTTCTTGAATATTGATGTTAATTTATTAGTTGTAGTAATCGATTTTTTGTTGAAGCTTATTTGATTACAAAAGAAATTTAATTTTAAAAATAATGATAAAATTAATACCTCTCCAATTGTGAAATATATTGTGTTTTTAGCGTCAAGCTATTAATTGATATTATATATCAGAAGTTTCTTTGAATTATCACTTTAATCTGTTTCAATCAAGGGAATGAAACTCCACTTATATACTTATTAAATATACACAAACTGCTAATTACTATTTAAAGGGACTTAATTAAAACTTAAAAAAGGTAATTTGCTTGAAAAATAAACATTTTATAATTTATCTTTTGCAATGAAAATTCCTTCTTTCTCTAATAAGCTGATATCTTGAATTTTTAAATTCTAAAAAGCTTAATAATTTTTTTGATTTTACAAATCTACAACAGTTATTGTAGCATTCTAGTTCAAAACAAGATATTAACTGTTATAAAATATTTAGTTTACCGTCTAATCTTACTCTGTTATAGTGGTAATTTAATAACAAACTAAATCTATTGCAATTAGCTTAGAGAATGAATACTATTAATTGTTATTATTAGATAATAGAGCAATTAGCTTCATTTCTTTATCCTACAATTTTGTTGAAATAATTTATGAGTCAACTTTTAAAATCTAGATCACTAACATTGTTTCGTAATCATAAAAAATAACATGCTAAAAGGTTATACCTATCACCTATTTTATTTTAAAATAATTTTTTTAATATTTAAACTAATTATTTAAATAATATTACAATATTTTTATCAAAAACCTAAGTAATTATTATTTCTACTATTCTTTCGTTTAAATTTTCACTAAAATTAATGTACTTCAGGACATATGATTGTTATGAAAATCCATTTTACTAATAACCATTCTACATTTCTCTAAAAGATTAACTTAAAAGATAACCATCGAGTGAGCATTTATTTGTATATGGATCATATGTAGCTTGATATTATGAACACAATGCATTTACGCATATTTAATCTTTGTTCAATGTATATCCATCTTAACATTTTAAACATTAGTTTTGTTGATCATAAATTAGACAAAGCTCATCAAATTTATCTAAACACTTCTTATTAGCATAGTCTACTATTTCATTTATGCTGCAATTACTTATACAGTTACCTTTTTTACCCTATTTTTTAGATTTGATAAGTTAAATAAAATTTATAATTCAAAAGTACTAAAAAGTATCCATCTCTGCACTCTAAGCATTAATCTAATGAACTACATATTTTACAATTTGTGCTACATTCTAAGCATGTATCTAAAGGACTGCTGAAAAATTAGTTGATGCTTGAGCAAACACTATTATCTGTTATTTGTGACTGAAGTAACCTAAAATATACAAGAAAGTTTATTAACTAATAAAGGACAAAATATCTCATTTAATTTATTTGGTTAAAGTTATTAAATAACTCAATTTTAATTATCTATATATTTAATATATATTTAGATTATTTTTTTTCAAATTTCTCTCTATTTATGCAATTGAGTTAACCAACCATGATTAAAAAAGTAATCTAATTTTTTTTCAAAATCGAAAGATTTACTATTATTTATGTTAGGGAAAATACCAAAATACTAGCTAATTTTTGACATTTATTAATTTATTTTTTAAATATTTATTTTAAATACTATTTTTGTTAATATCTTTAAGATAATTGTAGTAAATAATACTAAAGCATTAGGGATAGATTTAATGTTAAAAATTTTTTTATAAATAGTAACACATGCCATTTGTTTTATAATAAAAAAAAATAGCAAAAAAATTAAAAAATATAAACCTCCCTTATAATAAGCTAAATTTTGATAGGTTTTAAATAAAATGTTTATCTCTTTAATTAAATTTTAAATTAAGAATAATTGATTTAAATCATCTACTTCAAAAAACAATAATTTCAAAAGTGATAAAATTTAAATATTTTAAAACTAATAATAAAATGTAATATCTTCTTTTCAAAATCTTAAATTATTTTGATATAATAAATATAATAATTTAATGCATTAATTTTAAAAATATAATCATGTTAATTAAACTAATTTTAAATAAAACTTTATATATTAATATAATTTTAATTAACTATATTTTTAAAATAAATATTTATGTAATAAATTCACAATTTATTGAATTTAGCATTTATATAGCCAAGTGAATAGCTAAAATGGAGGAGAATATATAATAATTATAAATATATATGTATATCTCATTATTAATAGCTAGCTAACTAAAAAGTAATTGAGTATATTACAATAAGTATATATTTTTAAAATAATTAATTATGAAGTAGTTTATTTTTATTTTGCTTCTTTTATTTTTTTATAAAAATCATTATTTGCATTCATTTAGAGGCGGATTATGCTGTAGATTCAGGGGAGCCAAAATATTTTTTCTTTAAGTTTTAGAAGAGTAATGAGCCCCACCATTCATCCTTCCAGGCAGCTTATTCGCCTATCTCTCCATCTTCATCATAAAACTCTCTCCACCACCACTCAGGATGTCTGGACATGTCTCTTCTTAATCTATCTGCTTCTATTTCAGTCTCTCTCTAAAAACATTCATTCATTTTTTCATATTCTTCAATACATTCAAAAACAGTCCAATACTTTCCATTTATCTATTCGCATTTGATGAATTCCATTGCTTTCTTTCTACATCTTCTACGCGCTAATGGCATTGCCTCATCTTTAATTTCGTCTTCTCTCTTTCCTCTTAAAATGTTTAGCTTCCATGTTGTAGGCTTTGGAGACCTTGTTTTAGGCTTTATATCTTATGGCGACTCATCTAAATGTTGCTCATCAAATACATTATGCTAAATTTACTTTGATTTATAAGTTCCCATTACTACTAACTAACTAACTCTATGCTTTATTTGCTAATAATAATAAGCTAATCTTAATTTTTTGATATGTTATTAATGATAGAGAGTTAATCAATTAGATATCTAAAGAAATTTCTATCAATTATTATTAACAAAAAGCATCAGATCTACTTAAGAAATCAAATTTACTCTATCTTTTATTTTTAAAAAAATCAATCAGATAAATTTTATTAGTGTTTTTCATTTTAGTTAACGCATTTATGAGTGTGGATTAGCAAGATTATGATCAACTAGAAGATCCTTATGCCATTTTGAATATACCAATAGATGCGGATTAAAAGCAAATAAAAGAAAAGTTTTATGAATATTCAAGAGTTTTTCATCCAGATAAGTAGCAACCTCATCTCTATCTAGAATCTAGGTCATAATTTGAGCAAATAGATAAAGCATATAAAGCAATTTCAAACCCATTTACAAAGCTTATTTATGATAATTATGGCTATCAAGGTAAATTAAAATGAAATTATAATTCTATTTATATTTTTAATTGCTTTTAATTATCCTAACACAAAGGCGTCATAATCTGTAGTGAGCATTCTAACAAATTCATAGATTTAGAAGAATAATATGTATAAACGTATGAATAGAGATTAAATCATAAGCATGAGTACAAGTTAAGATTGTAAGAATTAAAAAAAGTAATACATAAAAATATCTATAAATAATGTATTCATTTTAGCTATTTTTTGATATCCAAATTACCATCTAATGAGTTTAGTTTTTATTTTTAGAACAACAGAATAAACTTAGTTGAAATAAACAAAATATCTTAATAGATATATAAATCAAAATTATCAGATGGTTTTAACTTGAATAGATATTTTATCTGCCTAATATAATACTCCTGAAATGATAATATAATATAAAAGATATATTTTAATCTTTGATGGTTTATTAAAATTCAAATAAAATAGAGATAGTTTATTTTAACTATATGTATCCTAAAATCTTCTTCAATAATGTTAAATTCGACAATTTACAAAATCTTTTAATAGCTTATTGATCTTAAAAAAGAATATTGGAACTCTTAAAAAAATACAAATCAATTAGCTCTAAAAGCAAATTAGTTTCTTAAAATAGAAAAATGATTTTAATTTTCTAAATTAAGATAAATCAATCTTATAATTAAAATTTAAAATATATTTTTCATAAAAATTTAATTTATTTAGTAAATTTTGGAGAGGATGAATCATTTATATGACTTATATAGAGAAGAGAGAAGCTACATTAATTGTTATAGAAGCATTTAAATTGGGTCAGATTTATGGGCTGCGTTATACAATGAATATCCTCGCAAAAATCTAATAAACTAGAGGAGGTAGCTGATTTTAGCAAGATTGACTTTTATTCCAACGATTTACCTTCCTGAAATAAAAAAATATCAAATTTAACATGAATTGGGTTTAACTTTAAGAGCAGATGGTATATTTGGATAGTCAAAATAAAGTTTTAATGGTGGAATAATGTATAAAATGGCTAAAAAGATACCTTTATAAATCAAATATTTAGGAGGAAGTGACATAAGAGTAAAATTTAATAAGTAACCAATAACTAAGCTTTAACTATTTTTTAAAAAAACAGGGCAGCTTTTACCATTCTTATAAGTCTACAGAGGGAACTGTTGAATTATCTACTACTCCATATAAAGATTTGTAATATTTTTTAAGTTATAATTTAAACTATAAATTTTATTAGGAATATCACCTATAGTGTAAGAGTTGGTAAATTCGGATTTCTTCCTATTGTTAACTTAAACAGAAGTATCAGTAATACTTTAGCAGTTAACTCTTAAATTTTTTACTACAGAGGAGAAATTAATGATATGGGTTTTGGCTTGGTTAAAGTTTTCACTAATCCCAAAATAAGACTTGATTTGGATGTAATCATCAATGAAAAGCAAGTTTCTACAGATATTTTGTTAAGCAAAGATATAACTAAAAAATTTTCTATTCTAGGAGTAAAATAATTAATTTTTCCTTGAAAGTGTTAACATTTATTTATTATATTATTAATTTTATAATAGGGATTTGTAAATAAACTTTCAAGAATATCATTAATTTGGGATTTAAAATCCACTGTTTGTTTTGGCTGGAAACTGGTATTTAATTCTCATAACTTTTTAGAGGTAAGATCATAATTTGGCATAGGCAACAGTGAATTTTTAATTAGGTAAAATTTCAGTTATTAACCCTAAAATTAAATGATAAATTTTCATTAAAAAAATAATAAAATTAATAGATTTAAAAGGAATGGACTCATCTATTCTCTTCCTATTTCTCTAGGTCCCCGTCCAACACTCAAAGTTGCTTTGTGTTCTATTTTACCTTGTATAATAAGCGGCTACGGTATTTATAGCTACCAAGAATATAAGAAGAATTCAAAGAGAAATTAGATGATCTTAATTAAAAAGAACAAAAATAGACTAATTGATGAAAGAAAAATATTTAGCTCATATTACAGTGATCTCGTGATGAAAAATGAGGAAAAACTGAATTTAGAAATTTCAAATGAGTATTCTTATTTTAATACTAACTTGGCCATATAACAAAATAATTATTATTTAAAATTGAATACAAAAGCGGTCTAGTTATTCTAAAAGCTTATGGTGGTCATAAAAGAAAGATTCAAAATATTTAGAAAGTTTTTAAAAGCAAAGAAAATAAATTACCATACCTTGTTAATGAAGATATAGTGAAAAATGCTTTAAATAGATAAATAGATATTGGCTTAGATCTGGAAGACATACTCTGTGAAGTAGTTGAAATTACTCCTTACATCTAAAACATAGTTACTCATTCTTACATAGATTAAACATATACAGAAATTGCAAACTAGTAAGGATTGTTTAATCCATGCATAGAAGTAACCTCTCCTACTGCAATTTTTATTCAGTAATTAATTAATTATTTTTTGAATATCTTACTTATCATTATTAATTATTTTAAAACAGATACTCTTACAAAGGTGTCGTTAATGATATAGTTATCTCTTCTGGAAATAGGCTGAGAATAGGAAATACAAATAATTGCTCATTTTTCCATAAATTCATTACTCATTACATTCTAAATGCTATTTGATTAGCATATTTTATAAATCAGCTTCTTTTAAAAAATAAATATTAAAAAAAATACTAATGAAAATTTTTTTTCAATTAATGATTTATTTTTCTGTAAAAAATATATAAACACATTAACTTTTATTTCAGTACATCAATCTTCATATTTTAATCAGAGAACATTTTTATATTATAAATTTTATCTCCATTTTAATTAAATTAAAAAATACTTATTTAAAAGAGTTAATTTGGTAAAAGTTTTCACATTTATTTAAGATATTTTTAAAGTAGTTTTTTAAAAATGGAAATTATTTATTTTAAATATTTAAAAATATAAAGAAATACTAATTTTTTATAAAAAGGATATTAATTAAATATCATTAAGATATTTTTTATAAAATCTTAAAATTTTTTAAAGTTTTCTTTCCCATTGTTAAAAAATTAATTATTAAATTACTCGTGTAGAACAGGTTATCCTTAAATATATTTTTTTTAATTTTATTTATTAAATGTAATAAGGAAGGTATTTAGGTGGCGATCTTTTATTTATAGTAGAAAATTCAATATTTTTATAGAAAGAAATTTATTTAATAATAGTGATAAATTCTGTAAAGCACTTTAAGATATGACAATTTATTTAATATTAAAAATTAAAGCTTAAAAGAAAATTTATAAAACAATTAATGAAATTTTGAATTTTAATTTGAATGAAATTTTATCTTAAATTATTTCTTTTGAAATAAATTTAGGCTATAAAATAAGTAAATTCTTATTCATCTCTAATGCTTCTCAAATATTTATAATAAATTTTTAACTTATAAAAAGGATTATACTAGATTCATTTTGATTAATAACATACTAACACTTAACTAATTAAAAAATTTTTTATTCTATTTAATTACATTAATAAAAAATTATTCAAATTTTATTTATTGTTTTTGATAATATTCATAATTTTTTTACTAATATTTAATATTCATTTTTATCATATTATATATATTCTATTCTCTTAATAAATTATTCAATCATAAACAGTTAACTTTACTATACGATTAACTAGTCTTTTGCATTTCTTTATTTTTTGTTGAATACTATAAAAATATTTTTGATCAATTGAGTTTTATCTTTTATGATAAAACATTATAAATAAATTGTTTATAAAAGAAATATTTACATCATATCTAATTGTAAAATATTTATGTTTCTAACTTATCTAAGACTGTCTGTTAATGATTTCGCTCCTTCAAATAAAATATTATTCCAACTTTATCAAAATTAAGTTTTATTAAATAAAATTAATAAAAAATAATTAATCATACTCTAATTTCAAAGTCAAATTGCTTAAATTAGGTAATTGAATAAAATTTTTTCCTAATTATTTGGCTCCTACCTCTGTAAAATTATTATAACTTTATCAAAAATGCTTATTAAAAGATTAATTCCTAAATATAATTTTACGAAAAGTCTAAAAACAATTTTCTAAGCGTACTGCATTTTGAAATTGCGCTACACAGAGTAAGTATTCCATTGTCACCTAGAATGTTGATTCTTTTTAAACATCAAAGAATATTAAAATAATTTAATCAAATATATTTAATCATTTACGAAAATTCAAGTTATAAAGTAATCAATTTCTTATTTTTAATTGCAAAAGTAAATCCTATTACACTTTCTTCTAGGAGAGAATTGGCACTAAGTATAAAAAATTAAATATTTAATCAGAATCAAAATTATTTGTTTTGAAGACACATTTTTAATATCTTAAATCATCAAGTAGAATTTTTAATTTAATATTTTTGAAAAAATATAGATTTTTACTAGAGATTTAAATTCAGATGGGCTAGATTATCACATTTATTTATCTTTTAGCCTAATTAGATGATGCCAGAATTACATAAACTGTTTTTTCTACAGAAAAATAATTAATTTTGATTTAAAAGTGAGTGTATTAGATACTTCAAATTAAAGTTTAAATTCTTAATGAGCTTGCAATCATCAAATATATCACCAAAGTAAACAATATTCTTGTCGCTTATATTCGCATTCCTTTTTTTTTGAAATGTTAAAAATATTACTTTTAAAAACTCTTACTCAAGATTAAGCTCAAGTATTTCTAATTGTGTAAATTTAGATAGAGTATATCCCAATTAATCAACATCTTCATTTTCTAAAATCTATTAGCTAAAAAGATAATATTATTTTGGTTCTTTTACAATAATTACCTTAAATTTAAGCAAAAAGAAGATAAATTAGGATTTAAAATTATTGCTTAAATAAAGATACACAGATCCTCAATTTTTATATTTGTGCATCTAAATTTATTTAGTAAAGTGTTTAATTATTTCAAATAATTTTGATAAGCTAAAAAGATACGAATTTAAATTCAAGCTGATTCTAATTAAAAATTGACAGTTGTTTAGAGCAGAAGCAATATTAGAAAATAATGATTTTCCATGAAATTCTTCCCTAGAAATAAAAAAAATTTATATAGCATTATTTAATTAATTTAAGTACTGAAAAATAACATCAAAAGACTCCATATTGATACACTTTGATATTTTAGATGTTAAGTTATTACACCATTCTACATACTTAAATGGCTTGTCTGGACCGCTTATGTAAAAAATTATTAAAATTGTTAATTAAAGGTGATTAATTTACTTTATTACGGCTTCTACTTATTTAACTAAATGATAATTATTTTCCAACTAAAATAAGTAAATTTTTTAAAATGAAATTTTAGATATATTAATTTTACATCTTAAAGCTATGCTTTTTTTATTGTTGCTTTTTATTACAATGATAAGGAAAAATCTGTAAATTTTATTAACTAGATTTAGTACTTTTAATTAGTATTATTAGAATTTTTAGATAAGCCACAGGATAAATTAGGCTTAGAGTCCGAAATTTAGAAAGTATTTAAAACTTATGAGCTATCTTCAGGAAATAATTAATTATACGCCTAATCTAACACTAAATATTTACTTTGTTTAAGGATCTAATAATCCTTATATTAAGTTACTAACAAGATAACCATTTGTTTATTTTTTTTATTTATTGCTTTTAGAGCTAAGGAATATTTATCTTGAGCATAGTATTAAATATTTTAGTATTGTTTATATTTTTTTTCTATCATATTAATTATATTTAAGTGATCTTCAAACAAAAACTCATTCTATTTTTTGTTATTATTTTATTCTATAATCTTTTATTTGCTTTAGTTTTTACCCATGAATATTTTTTCCTTTAATGTTTATTTATATAATTTCAAAATTAAATTCAAGACAATAATCAAATTTTTAGAAACTTAAATAAAATCTTTTCATTTTTAAAAAATAAGAAATTAGATATTATTGAATTTTTAATTCAAAAGCAATTTATTTTTATATAAAAATTAAATTAGATTTATTTCTATTTAAAAAAAAATATATTTTTTTGATTAAAATAAATTTCAGAAATAACTCAAAAGAAGATATGACTCATGAAACCCTCCTTGCATTGAGAATATATATATTAAACTTTAAAAGAAATAATTTTTTGAAATAATAGAATTAAAATGAAAAGATAATTTTAACACAAAAAATGAATAAAATACAATTAAAATTGTTTATAAAACAATTTGTATATTTCAGATATAATTTTATTTGTTTTAACATTTGACTTAGTCATTAATAAGTTTATTAAAGAAACTTCCTTAAATTTATCTTAAATCTTTAACTTTACCACATTCGACGATTCTGCCTTCTTCTAAAACAACAACTCTATCAAATTAATCAATATTTTCTAATCTGTGTGTTATCACAATTAAAGTTTTATCTCTTGCAAATTAAAAAATTTATTCATGTATTTCTTAATCTGTTTTTGGATCCATGTTTGAAGTGGCTTCATCCAAACAAACTATTTCAGTTTCTCTCATAATAATTCTAAAGAAATTAACAATTTATTTTTCGCCATTTGATAAATTAGACCCTCCTTCTTTAATTTCAAAGTCTAAATCTATTTAATTTGTTTTTGATTGTTAATCTTATGACTAGCTTATAAATCTCATTTCTTCATCTAAAAATTCTTCTTGACAGGATCTTTCTTACTTTTATAATTTTCTGTGATCGTACTTTGATATACTCAAATTAGTGTTTTGCAATTTTTTTTGAATTTCTTTATTAGGTATTTTATCTTCAGGATCAATGTTATCTTTTAATGTAGCATTATAAATAAATCCAAATTGTGGTATTACCGACATCTAAGACCTTAATTATTTCAGGGAGTAGCTTTCAATTTACTTTCCTTTGAAAATGATATTACCATGCTATATAGGATACATTCTGTACAATATATTTAATATTGAAGTTTTACCAGATCCTGTTCTACCACAAAATGCAATTTTTTCTCCTTTTTTAATTTAAAGCGAAATACCCTTCAAAGCAAAGTTAATATCCTTATTTATAATTTATTAATTTTAATTATCGTAAAAATCATCATAACTTAGCCATACATCTTCAAATTCTACAACAAAATTTTCATCTTTTTTACATTTTTTGTATATTTCTTCAATTTATTTTTACCCATTTTAAATTCGTTTTATTTCCTGAATTTTCATTTCAATTTCTTAGCTGATTTGAATATCCTCTGAGTTTTCAATTTATTCTAAGCATTCTTACTTATTATCAAAATATTATCTTATACGCTCAACAGATACAATATTAATTTCAACATAAGAAAAGAAACGAACAACTTCTGTAAAACGCTGTGAAAATAACATAGAATAAGTAATGCACATAGCTACAGTTGTATATTCTATCTCACAATTTAAGAATAAAAGCATAATATGAGTGAGAGCGACAGATATAAAAATCAAGTTACTTATAAATAATAATCTAATAGACATCCAAATCTACAAAGCCTAATTAATTACATTAGTATTGACACTTTCATTTAATCGCTCTAAAAATTCCTTTAGTATGTATCTTTATTTATTGAAAGATCTTATCAAAATTAAACCTTTAGAAGTTTCTCCTAAAGTAGACAATAGCCTTCCAGAATTGACCGAATTTAATCTTTTTATCTCCACTGTAAGTGTTCTAAAAATTTTCTATACAAAATAGAATAAAACTACTGAGGCAACTACAAAAATTATCAGCCATGGAAATTGAACCAAAATAGCAAAAGTGTAGCTTTTGTTAATAAATTAAATTTTTAAAAAAATAAATTATATTTATTCAATTAATATTAAATTTTATTTTTAATAAAAAAATAAATACTTTGCTGTAGCTGCCAGCAAGCCTATTAAATAATCAAAACTCCAAGGCAACTAATCATCAATCACAGTAATATCATCAGAAAGTCTACTGATTATTCTTCCAACAGGATTTTTATCGAAGAAATTCATTTTACTGTAAATGATGCTTGTATTTAATTTTTTAAACATCATTTTGCTTCCTAGTAGAGAGCTTATACTAAAAATCAAAGCTCTAAAAATATTAACCATAATATTGAGTATAATAAAAAATAGAAAAGTGTTAGTGAAGGAATTGAATATTTAGTTAACAGATTAATAAAATGGACTTGATGGCGAAATGTAATCTCTCAGCCAAAAATCAATTAGCATTTAGGTTCCTGACATTAAATAATTAAAAATCACTAAAGCTATTAACAAAATTGCTCCTATTGATTTGAAGTAAACTTTAAAAGTTGTTAACTTGACATTTCCAGATTCTCTTTCCTCTAAATTATCATTTTAGTCTTAATCCTCTTTCATCTCTTCGTTTTTTTCATCAGCCAATATTTTCTCATTTTAATTTTGTTCATCAAAAATACTTTCCTGGATATCATCTTAATTTCTTATTTATTTTTATCCTTAATTTTCATTTTCTTTAAACTTAAAAAAATAAATTAAAAATATTTTAATATTTATTTTTTACTTCTTTTTTTAAGAGTGAAACTTAGTCATCGTTGGTTAAACTATCTAGTAAGTGGTCTTTTTAGATTTCTTATTGCTTTGATACTCCTAATTAAGCAACTTTTAAGTTACTAGAATTATTAGTTTTTTCCTCCAATTACTCTCTATTTAAACCATTTTAAATGAATTTGTTAATCACATAACTATCATTTATCAAAGATCCGTTTTCAAGATAAAGAATCTGGCTTATATTCTTTCTATTTGAAAATATGCTAAAATGGCTGGTAACTAAAAAGATAGTTTTTTTATACTTTTAAACTAATAACCTTATTACAACTGATTAGAAAACTTTTTATGCAACATGAGCATCTAAGCTACTAAATATATCATCAAGTAAATAAATATCACAATTTTGATATAAAGCTCTGCAAATTGCTACTCTCTATCTCTATCCACCACTCAAATTCGCTCCACCAGGTCCAACCAATTTCTCATCTTTTAATAAAAAACTATCAAGATCAGGTTTCAAATCACATGCTTCGATGCATTCGTCATACCACTCAGAAACATAGTCTTTTCCAAACAAAATATTTTCTTTAATAGTCTTGTTTTACAACCAATGATTTTAAGGAACATACGCAGTTTTTCCATTAAGATATATTTTATTTAAATTTGTTTCTTTATGACTATCTTATAAATTTTATCGATCTCCATTTTAAAAGTGTAAATTTATCCCATTAAGCTCATTTAGAATCGCTTGCAAGAAAGCAGATTTCCCTGAACCTAATTTATTATTCAATAATATAATTAATAAATCAAATTATTTCATTCAAAATTGAATTTTAAAAATTTCATTTTACCTATTTTGCCAATAACCACAACTAGTTCACCCTTAAAAACTTTCAAGTCAGGTATTTTTAACTCAAATTTCCTTTTACAAGATTAATCCTATATTGATTCTAAATTAAAAAATTTTCAATTTAATATTCTCAAAGTTTCAGAAAATAAAAGTAGAAAAAAATATCATATTATCATACCACATTCTTATTCTGGCCATGTAAATTTCATTTCCTAAATTTGTACAGCAACTTTCGATGATTAATTAGATTAAATTAAATTGCCTTCTTCCAAGTTTTTATCATGTTTTAAATATTCTTTTATTACTAAATGATTAAATCAATTTATTTTTTTAATGTAAATTTATATTTAATTAATTTACCATTTTCAGAATTGATTTCTTTTTGATTTAAAAAAGTATTTATTCTTTTATATGAAACAATTAATTTTTAAAATGTAGCTACATTCCATGGAAGATAAGTAAGTGGCATATTCATTATATCATACAAAGCTATTATAGTAAAGATATTTGAGTCTGATAGACTATTACCATCACTCACATAGCTGGTTAGAAATAAAAAAAGCATCAGATAACTCAACACAGTAAAAATAGTAACTTAAACTAAATCAAAAATCTTTGTGCATATAACATAACCAAACTCTTTAGAGCGAATATCCTCTATTTTCTATCTAAAAATATCTTCCCAGCCTAAGAATTTAATACTTTTAATTCCATCAATGACATCATTAGTGAGCGATATTCTTTGATCCTTTGTTTTATACTATTTCCCATAGAAAACCTAACATTAAAATATAAAATTATTATCAGTAATATTTTCATTAAAAAGAATATTTACATGAAGAACTTAGACAGCTATAAAATTGATTATAAAAGCAACAATCAAGACATAGAGACCGTTGAGCATATATTTTCCAATTTTAATATAAATAAAAATCAAGGCTGTAACAACTGAAAAGATCCCTGCTGTGGACTGAATAAATGTCCTATACAAGTACATTTATTATTCAATATCTGAAGTCATTATTGTATTGATATCAGGAGTTTCTTCTGTTTTTTATTCGTTTAATTTATCTTGATCATTTTTTTAACCTTTGGAAATCTCCTATAATTTTAGATATTTAGTAAATACTAAATACTAAAGCGTTGCATTTGCTTTTGATTACCATTTAGCTTCATACCAGTAGAATCTTGTGTAGCAGATATTTTTTAAGAGATAAAAAACTGAAATACCTACTAAACACAAACACAAATCTCTCTTTTCTGAAGATTATCCTTAATATAATTTAAGTTTATCAGTGATCAAATCTAGCATTTAAACACAGCTACTTTCTAAGAAAATCTGCGCTAGACTAAAAAAGAGACCAATAAATAGATATTTGTTAGTCATGTGAAAGTAGACCGGCATTAATTTAAACTTATTTGATTATTTAAATTTTAATGGATTTTTTATTTTATAATCTTCTAATTCCTCAACTGTAAATTAAATCTAAGTTGACTTTGTAATGAATTCTTTGATATCCTCATTCTATATTTACTTTTTTTACTACTGAAGAATCCTTGTAATTCTAAGCAAGCCATTTAGTGTCCTAAAACAGATATCATGATCTTAAGCATTTGTTTCTTTTTTAGGAAGTAAATCTTTGCTTTAAGAATGGTTTTGATTCTAAAATGAATCAAATTAAACATCCAAATTTTCTTAAGTTTCTATATCATCATTAGAAAAATATTTAAGACTATTACTCATCTTCGACTATTAAAGTTTACCTCCAGTAAATTATATTTAATAATTATAAGAATTTAATTAGGTATTTATAATTTTTAAAAGCAAGCGACAGTAAGAAAATATACTTATTGAACCTATAATTTGGTTTATTAGTTAAAATCGAGATATCATCAGTCGTTTACTATTTTAATAATCAAAGATATGTAAAAGAATTTTGTGAATAATTTATTTTAGCTCAAAATAAGAAACATTTCTATTTAATTCTGTTTGTAATTTAAAAAATAATTAAGCTAGCTTTGTAGTGTCTACTATGAGCTAACAACCAAAAATAAAAATATATTGCACTTAATAAAGATAAATATAATTTAAATTATAGAAGATTTAATTGAGGATATACCCTCTTTGTTAAAATTAAGTAAATTTCAAGTATAAATAAAAACTAACCATTTTTTAAACATAAAAGTTAATGATAAATATATCTATAAATTCAAATAATAAATAAATTTATCAATTTAGAAAATAATTTAAAGATCTATAAATCCAATCTATCTATTTTATCTTTAATGATTAAGAAAGAATTTATTATAAAATACTCATGCTTAACAAATCAAAAAGTGTCTCTTATTTAAATTTATTAATTAAAAACCAAAATTATCTGTGAGTAAGAAATAATTTTGCTAAATAGGAAATAGTAAGTTTAAAATCTAAAATCATTTTTAAGATATTTTTGAAATCTTTGATAATTTTAGTATTTTATTTATTCTTTTTATTTTCATTTTTATTTTATTGATGTTATGGCTGCTAACATATTTCTTAAAAAAAAATTAATAATTATTTATTTATTTAATTAAAAGTGTCTCTGAAAATCAAGAATTTAATTAAAACTATAAATTTTCTTTTCTTTAATATTTTCAATCTATCTAAATTTCCATAAATTTAATTTATATCAATAATTTTATAATATATGTATGATAAAATAATAAAAATTTTTAAAAATAGAATAATTATTAATATGATTTTTATTAAATTAATTATCATTTAAAATATTGCTTAAGCTACAAATATTTTATTACTGCATTTTAGTAAACTAGAATATTATTCTACATAAACCTATTTAATTAGAATTTTAAAAATAAAATATGCCAGTATTTAAAATTAAATTTAGATAAATACTAATTATTTAGAAGAAATAATGGCAATATAATTGTCTTTCATAAAAATTATTTAAAAATATTGAGCAATCAGGAATTTAATTATAACTACGAATTATTATTTCTTAAGGATTTTCAAATAAATTCTATCTAAATACTAACCAATTTAATTAATATCAATAATTTTATAATTTATGATAAAGTAATGAAAAAATTTAAAAAATGGAATAACCAATAATATATTTGCTATAAAATTAATAAATAGTTATTTAAATTATTTAATATTCTAATCCTTTCTTAAGTTACAAATTTGTTAATTTACTTTATTAAGCTAGAACCCATTAATATTCAATATTAACCAATTTAATTAGACGTTTTAATATAAGATTTTCTAACTACTATTTAATCTGAAATTTACAATAATATTAATAATTTAGAAGAAACAATGACAAATATAGTGCCTTTAAAAAAAATAAGAAAGGTAATATAGTATTTCTAAAAATATTAAAGAAGCAATTATATTGGTTATTTGGGTATAAATATTAGCTTTTTTTAAAAAAAAAATTACTAGCTTTATTTTAGTTAACTGAGAAAAAATTAGCAGAAGAAATAAAAAATAATGTTAAATAAAATTCAAGCATTTATTAATCTTGAATTCATTAAGATATTAATTTACTCAAAATTTTATTGATTTTATTCTATTATTTAAATTTTAAAAATGTTAAAAGGGAAGTTTAAAGCTGTTGTATTACTATAACAGGGTTAGGTATTGCTTTAGCTGAATACTGAGATAAAATTAAAATATGGATCTAGAGATTTTATAAAATTAGCTTATATAATTTTTACTTTTTTATTAGCAAGAAAATTCTTCAAGATGCTTATGTTCGATTATCAGTAATAAAAATTAAATATGAGCTAAAAAATTAATAATTTATTCAAATAAAAACTATTAAAAGGTTTAATCATGTTAAGAAAGTATAAAAATAAAAACTACAGTCTTAAAAAAACTTTTATACTGATTGTTATATAAATTTAAATATGACTGATTTATAAAAAAAATAATCATTTAATTTCAAATTATCAAATAAATTAATAAAATATCTAAAACAACTTTTTTATAATTTTTGCTATTTTTAGTAAAGATTAAAAGAAAAAAATATTTGTTTTGCAAATATTCATATACATTAAATGATACTTTGATTTATGTTAATTTTAATAAATGATTGTAATAGTTAATATTTATTGATTAAATTATAGATCTAACCTGAAAATATAAATAAAATTAATGAACAAACAAAAATATAAAATAAAATATTTAATTATATCATATGTTAAACTGATTTAGAAGTTAGTAGAAATACATCATATTGTATGCAAATGAGTGATATTTAAAACTTATAAAATAAATTAAAATGGATTTCAAAAAATATTTTAAATTTAACTTAGATAAATTTATGTACAAGTATTATTTAAAATCTATTTTTAGCAATATCTAATTAACTAATAGCTATTACATGTGATAAATAGTTAATCAATTATTTGTATGGTATATTAAAAGATCTTACAATTTTATCCTAACTATCACCGTGTATTATGATAAATTATGCTCATAATGGACTATAACAAAATGAACAATTGATATTATTTAAAATATGAATGTTCCCATTTTATAATTTAAATTAAAATTAAACTTGCTAAAAACATTATTTTGGTAAAACAAGGAATAAAATATAAACATTTTCTAATTTATAAAAAAAATAGCAGCAAAAATGAATTAAAACTAACAATTTACCTTGGCTTAGAGATTGAAGTTATTTTACGTTCAGGATTTTTACTAACTTGTAAAATAAAGCAGAAGAAATATTTTTTTTTCTTTAATCAGCTTTTTTATTTGGCAGATAATGATGATACAGCTTTAAATTGATGACACTACATTTTCAAATATAACTTCTAATGATAAATCACTATCTAAAATATTAAAATCAATATTTTTCTTAAAAGCGCTGCTAAATACTTGTGATTTCTAAAATAATTATAAATGGGAGATTTATATTATATTAGCAATTAATTGCTTCCTTTTACTTTCTATAATAATTTGCTTAATTGTTAGAAGTAGAACTAAAAGCTAGTCTTATCCAGACCTTTTCTAGATTTTTTAGAACTATGAATATTTGGTTGCAATTCCATCTCTTTACCTTTCTATAGCTACATATCAATCTTATTTATCGATTACTAACATTTTCTTGACTCTGCTTATAGGTTAATTTTCATTTCATTTTTTATGATTTAAATTAAGAAAAAATTTTAATTTAAAATAGGATCGTTAATTATTTCTGTAGATTATGATTACTCTTTCTAAAATGAAGATATTTTGTAAAAATATGATTCCATATTTAATCTAATATTTTTCTATTTTGATGGTAGTCTTTGTATAGCTAGCTGTTTCAGCAATATTTATGCTACATCTACTATTGCCATTTCCATAAACGCCTTTAAACTCATTATCACTTTAAGAAACCACACCTATTTAAACCAAAAAATATGCAGATGGTCAATAATTCTTATTTTTTTCAGGATAATTTCTGGCATGTCTATGCTTATATTTAGCTAACATGCCGACTAGTTAAACCTTATCTTCCTTGTTGCATTTGTTACTTTTCCTATCAGTTACAAGCTCGGAAATGTAGTTTTTTTGGAGTGGTATACTTTTATAAATTTAACAAATTCTGATTCTAATTTCAATTCAGTAAGCACTAATATTTTTCATTGCATAGTAGGTGAGAGAAATAAAATAGTGGATATCTTTTGCAGATAGTTAATGGATAGTTTAAGACAAAAAATTAAGCTTTTTTCCAAGTCTAAAAATTCGAGTATAATATTTTCTTAGCAAATCCCTTTTATAAATAAGGAGAGCAACCTTTAATTGAATACAGTAAATTATTATTATCATTTACAATAGTTTGGTAAATTTAATTATTCTTATTAAAAATCAATCAGTAGAAAAGTTAAGTATCTTAAAAAGTCTTAATCAATCATAAGACTTAATTAGATGAGTAATTATATTACGATGACGCAAATTATTTAGAAGATGTTATGAAAATAGCAAATATATATCAGGACACAATTATTAACCAAAAAGTAAAGGATAAAGTAAGTCAGATAGATTTTTCTTACTTGACTTTTCTATCGACAATTGATTATAATCAATGCATCGCTTACCTAAAGATATTTAATGTCAAGACAAATAATAGACTTTTGTTGGGAATTAAAGACAAGTAAAAGCTTGAAAATATCTTTAAAAATGCCGAAAGTAAAAATAATAATGCAAACAGATCTTTAAGTAGAATTAATTAATTTAAATTATATAATTTACTGTAATTTGAAGAAGATATCAATAAAATTTAATCTCTTTATTATGAATGCTTGAATTTGTACTAAGCAGCAATTAAAATGCTTATGAAGAATTTCATCAAAATCAATGAAATGTTTGCTCTACTAAAGCAATATATGGATTCAAGAACTAAGTTGGAAACTAAGATTAAATCATAATTAAAGCAGAATCATAATAGCGAAACTCTAAGAAACATTTGCATTAATTTTGATTTTTATTTACTCCACAAGTAGAATTTACTGAACTCTTATTAAAATTCAAAGAGAAGTTCCTCTATGTCATTATAAAACAAAGAATACTATGATAGATCAAACTGTTTTGCATTTGTTTCCCTCTTAGATTAATCTTTTGGTGTAGTTAAAAAGGTAAATAGCTCTTTCGTCAAAACATTTGGATTCTTAAATAAGTAGCAAATTATAGATAAATCTATTTTTTAGATATTTCCATCAAGTAATTATTAACAAGGTTAATAGTCTACTTTACAATAATTCCTATTACCAACTTACAACGGTACTTTGGAAGTTCCTCTCTTTTTAGTCAAGCATTAAATTGGATACTGTGTGCCCATTTAACTACGAGTTCAAAGCTAAATCATAGACTCTCAAGATTTTGGATTGACTATATGGGCTAAGCCTATCTTAGAAGAAGCTATTTATTTATTGTTAGACAATTCAAATCCTAATCTCATAAAACTCGCTAATAAGTTATTTTACAAACAAATTTTAAACCGAAAATAATATCATTCATAAATACAATCAATAAAAACAGAGACTATGATACCTATTATCCATCATCTAATTTAAATATCTCAAAATCAAAAGAAAAAATAATTTTAAACTGTTTTTGTATTACCCAATCAAGATTTCTTAAAAGAAAAATCTTTAAGTGATTCAAATTTCTTAAACTATTTGAAGCATGCTGATATATTCAGTGCTACTATATCTCTTCATTTATAAAATGAATTCAACTAATTTCAAACAGGAATTATCCTAGCTGTAGAAAGAATATAACCTTTAAGCTCATTAAAAGAGAAATTTGATTTATTGTAATTCTACTAACAATAAATAAAAGAAATGTGCAATATTTCTTTGGAGCTGGAGTTAGATTGTTTAGAGTACAATTTAATTGGTTTCAAAAGCATTAACTTTAGTTAACAATATAGTTAACAATATGAAGAAAATACAATTCAAAGTAAAAGTTTAACTTAGCTTTATAAAAGCTATAGCTTTTAAAATGAGAAATTCAATTTTTCTAATTAATTAACCAGCCCAACTACTAACTAAAATTCCTTATATAAATCAAATAGAATGTTAATTAACCAAATAATAGATTCAGAAGTAACTAGAAACAAAACAATAGCTACTGCTATATCTCCGAAATAAAATTTTGAATCAATCCCAATGTCCCCAGTTGCAAGCTAGACTTAATAATTAAAAATATAAATTGATGAGTCATTTAATGAGTGTCAAAATATTTATAAAGAAAACAATATAAATTACTTCCATGAATACTAAGCAAATCAAAGCAATACAAATTTAGAATCACCTACAATACTTTTTAACCGCAACAAAAGTCAAAAATGTCAAATTAGTGAAAAAGAAAATTAATTTAATTTTAATTATGATGCTGATTTACAAAAAATAAATCAGGATAACGAAAACAAAAACAATAAATTAAATTTAAATAACTTAAATTACTTTCCTTCAAAACAACAAAGTGAAGAACCTTTACCAAACAGTAAATGTGAATTGATTTTGTCAACAACTCCAACAAAAACATAAACAAAAAGCTAAATTAAATTCAAAAAAAGTAATTAAAAACATAAAGATTTCTAAGAAAACACTTTTTAACAAAATAAGGACATACAATCCATCTCTTCTTCTTCAAACAGCTCTTTTTAAACGATGTAAATAATTAATTAACTTCATTTATTCACTTTATTTTGATAAAATGGTTTCAAAAGTTTAAACTAAACTAATTTAATTATATAATTTTAACTATTTAATATTTTTATTTTCTAAATTTTTAAAATTATTACCAATAACTGACCCATTAAATAAAATTTATTTTTTTATGATAAAGGTAAGTTTTTGAAAATATCCACAAAAAGAAATAGATGAGATATCTTAAAGTAATAAACTTTTTAGGAATAACTTCTATTTTAGTCACTCTTTGTTTGACTTTGCTTGGATTTTTTACTTTTCTTGATAATTTAATTTATCAAAGAGAAAATTTCAAATACATAAATTGGATTTACATGATGAATGTTTAGATTAGCTACTCGCTTTCAGAACGCAATATAATCCTATTAAATTAATACGATTTTCTTTCAACATCTTCTTCTCAATACAAGCAATTTATGGATCTTCTTAATGAATAAAACTTTTCAAGAATTAATCTTAGTAAAGACTATATGAAATAACTTTACAACAGCACTGAATATGATATAGAAGTCTTTAACATCATTCAAAATGACTCTATAGTTTAAAATATTTATCGAAATACTCTCGTATCACAGCAGAAAAATTTATCTATGGTTTATTCAATTCTTATGTAAATATTTGGAATCTACTACTTTGTTTCTAACAAAGATCCTAAAGGAATCATCAAAAAGTAAAATGAGATGAACTATCCAGCTTTAAACGAATAAGTTTAATCTGTTTTTTAACAAATGAATGAGGAATATTAAAATCAACTTTCTGAAATTCAAAGTTAAAGCGTTATTTATTTGTATGTGATTATTTTTATGACCTTGGCTTTCTTAGTTAGTATCATTCCAAGCTACATCTTCGCTAAAAAAAAGTAGCAACAAATTCTAAAACTCTTTGCAACATTTGACAGAAAATTACTAAAAGAAATTCTAGATAAATTAACAGACCAAATTCATTAATTTTCCATTGATTAAAAGCAGAGCTATTCTAATCCTGATGCAAAATTTTTAAGTATTTTGAAATAAACTAGTACTTTTGATGAAAAAAAACTAAATATCAGCAAGACTTCATAGTTGAAATACTCTGTGAAAAAGTTATCCCTCGTATTGATAGCGATATTTTGCTTTTGTATAATATATCCTGTATTAAATTACTTTGTTGTGGGGAAATTTATTGAAAATTCTAGAGTTATTTACAGATTTAACAGTAAATAATCTATTTTATTAACATATATTTAAAATTTCATTTTTTATAAAAAGATATTGCTTGTATTTCTTATTTTGCAGTTTTGAATTCTTTAAGAGCCAGGCAAGGTCTTGCTATGGCATTTCTTATGCCTCAACAATAAGCCTTTTCTACTTCTTATTACCAAGATTTACTAAGATAAGTTACAAATGAGATTAAAGAGTTACCTAATATGATCAAACAAAACATAGAAAAAGTAAGCTCAACAGATTTACACAACTAAGAAGTTTACGAAGACTTTTTACTTAATGTATTTACTAAAAATGCTTGTGATACTATTAAAAAATATGATAAGTACCAAAATGGTGATTTTCTTTACAACGAATGCAACTCTGTTGGAAAAGGAGCTTTTTAGTAAGGCCTTTTAAATGGATTGGTTTATTTTATTGGAGTATACAAAGATTATATATCCTTCGCTTTTAGCAAAAATGTTGAAAGTTTTTAACAGGGCTTTAATAACTATAACAAAAATATTCCAGCCATAAAACAATTTTAATTCAAAATTGAGCTCTCTAAATAGTTTGAATACCTATTAAACTTCTTCTAAGAGTAAAATCTTTTACTCTACAATTTCCACGAAATCCTTAGTATAGTTTTGGCAGTTGTTCAAGTATTATTTATAATAATAACCTTCACAGTTGGATGGTTTTATTATTTTAAAAGCATAAATAATTAAATTTATTCAACTAAATAACTATTCAATATATTTTCAGTGTAACATTTGGTATAAAATACTTACATCATGTCATTTTTAAACTAAGATGACTGATGAATTATATAAATGTTTATTTATTTGTTGAAGTATAAAAATTATAAACATCATTTATTTTATTCATTCCATATAAACCCCTATTTTTAATTCTCTATTAAACAAACAATTAAACAAATTAATTAGTGTAATTATTAGAAATTTAAGAAAATAAAGATAAATATAATTATATTTTCATAATTTCTTATGTTAAAAAATAATTCTAAATATATCATTTAAGTATAATGATGGCTTATTTTATATAATTTTTAATAAAAATCACTCTAGAAGTTTTAGTCAAAAATTTATAAAAAAAATATAAAAGGGAAAAGTGTGGTCTGGAAACCCCTATATATAATATTTTTTAATAAAATAATTTTTTCAAATATTTATTTCATTTCTAATAAATATGGGTATAAAAAAATTACTATTTTAATAATAATAACTTACTTAAAAAGAATGATACATATTGATGCAACTAATTTATAAATAAAACTATTAGGTATTTGAATTATATTAAATTTCTATATTTAAATGGATTTAATATTTATATAAAGTTTCTATACAAATTTAAATATGACAAACATTTTCAAAATAAATTATTAAATATTATTTTGTTCATTTAATTTTATGTTCAGAAAGATCACTGCTAATCATTAACTATTCCATAACAAGAAATAACTTTCTTGACTAGCTTCTTCATTTAAGTTATTATTCTTTTGAATTTTTTTGATTAATAAGTGCTGATTTCATTTAAACTATTTATAATAAAACAAAAATAATTTCTAAAATAGGTTTTGAAGGAGGTAAGTAAAAAAATAGTATATAATTGGCTAATATAAATTTAAAATTAAAAATATTACCTGAGTTAAAGAGTCAAATTGAAAAGATTAACACACTTTGGTAAAGTAGAACCCAAGCTTATTAAAGTTTCATCAGTAATATAACATCTACTATATATTAATATTAAAATCATTTTAAATAATAATATTTTATATTAAAAAATAATCAAATAAATAAAAAAATAAAAAAATAAAATAAATAATTTTTACTAAAAATCAAGAGTTAACTCAATGAGGTTAGTGAATTTTTCAATAGCAGGGCATAAGCTTAATACTCCAATATCAGTAATTGGATTTCGACTTATGATAAATCAAAGGCAAATAAAAATGATTAATTAATTAATTCAAATAAATAAATGCAAATTAAGTTAATTTACAAAAAAAAGAGATTGAGAGTTGATAGGTTGTTAATATTTAACAATGAAGAACCTAAACTTAAAAGAACCTCATCACAAACTTAATATTGACTTATTATTTTAGATATAAATTTTAAATATTAAAAATCTATACTATAAAAAGTAAATATAAAAACAGAATTAAATTTTAAAAATTATCTTTGTTGATTCAAAATTAGTTTTACTTTGAAAAGCAAAATCTTATATAAAAATAAAATTTCAAATTTTAGAATTAAGCTATATATTATTTTTGTTAAAAATTTCAAATTAAATTCCTATTTCAATAAGAAAATTATTAATACTAATCTATCTATCTATAATCCCTTTTATAAGGTTTAGGCTCTGTAGACCTTAGTTAAAAAATTATTGCCAATAAAGAAATATTACGAAATATTTAGACTTAGATTTTTGAGAGAAGTAAAATTTGATAATCCTGAGGTTATCATTAATCCAGCTTCTATACCTATGTTGTTATGACTTTAGAAATATAAAGTTAAAAGATTAAAGAGAAGAGTGAAAATATTCTAATTTTTTCAAATTAATAAATAGATAATTTTTTTGGCTAATAAGAAAATATAAAATAATAATAAATTATATTTACCTCAATTCTAACTTTAAATTTTATAGTTTTGTGAATTTTGTTAACATTTAAGCTAAACATTATGCACCTAAATGACCTATTTCATTTTATCTATAACCATATAAAAATTTTATTTATGTTATATGAAAAAAAACAACTAGTTTATCATTTTTAAGTTTTAGTCTTTAAATTTATTTACGTAAGATCGAGCACCAAAGTTTAGAGTTCTGTGTAGTTTGATAAAGTATTACTTAAATCAGACACTTTTTATTCATCGATACAATTTCTGTAAAAAAATATATTTTAAAAAGAATACTTAATACGATTAGAAAGAAAGAAAAAATTAAATTTGTTAAATATAATTTCAAGTTTTATTAAAAAGAGTTAAAAAATAAAACAGGTTTAGTAATTTTATGCTATTTAATAATATTTAAAGATAATTTTACGAAAATTCAAGACGAAGACTCTGTTTAGTAAACGAAGATGATCTTTTTAAAAACTAATATTTTTTTTTAAACATATTCTTTTAAAAAAAAAATTAATTTAAGTAAGAAGTAATAAATTTTATAAATAACTGATTCAAATTTTTTAATTCTATCTATTCTTTATTCCATTTGTTTTTCTACAGCAATTACAAAGTTACTAGTGTAAAAATTAGTTAATTAAATTTAATTATAATATACTCAAATTATATTTTATTTTAATTTACACATAAAGAACAAATAATTATTCATAAGAACTACTAATTTTTCCTCACAATTTAAAAATAAGATAATTTTTTTTCAATAACAATTTTGTTGATAAGTCAAAACAAGAAAAACTAGGAATTTTTTATGTGTGATTTCACTATTCTACAGTATATTCAATTACGCAGTAATAGAAAATAATATAGAAAATTAATAGTAATAATTATTTTAATAACAAAAAATATTTTATATTTTGAAAAAATACATATTAATTTTTCATTTTTTTTACAATAATATTTGAAATCTATGAAAATTATTTGGGAAGATTTATTTAAATAGTTAATATAAAAAAATCTTGAACATATTAAGAATGAATGGTTTTTATTTTAAATTTTGATTTCTTTAGAATAACTATACTATTATTCTTCATTTTACAATAAATTTTTGAATAAATTTTTTGGCTCTATTTTTAATTGAAAGAAATTATCAGAAAACATGAGAAAAATAGCTGCTTAAAATAGCGAACTATCCAAAATATTAAGGATATTAATTTACAATCGATTAATTAATAATTTAAAGGATAAAGATGTCAAACAATCAACTTACTATTGAAACAAGCAGCTTGAATTAACAAGAGTTTAATTTACTTTCTAATAAATAAAAAATTGAAAGAGCTCTTGATATCACTCGCAGCCTAGTGTCCAGCTCTTAGATTTAGCAAGATTAAGATATCTCTATTTCTGATGATCTTTAGAGTTTTACTTTGTAAAACATCGATGTTAGTCCTTTCCCAACAGAATCTAGAAAAATTATGAAATTCATTCAAACAGATTTACTTACAAAATTCCTAGATAAGAATAATTTTATAGAAGTAAATAATTATTCAGTAATTTTTGTAAGTATAGATGATCTTTCATATCATAATTTTGAAAACATTCTCAATTTAGATGAGCATTTTAATGATGTTCAATTTTAGCTAAAAAATTAAAGATTAATTGAGAAATAAGTTCAAAAATTTTTAATTTAAGGGTCAACAGATACTCTCCTTTCGTTAGACAAGTTGAATTACTACACAGTCCCATTGAACGCCTCCCAACGAGGAGGAAAAAGACTTATTTTCCACTCAAATCAATTATCATTTTCTTTAACAAAAATGATTAATGAGAGTGAATTTTTTGATAAAAAGAATTTTAGACAGGTAAACACTGTTTTTAGACTAAATAATTTTGCGCCAGGAGATAAGAAATTCAAATCTCATTACGATACTCCTTACGCAGACTAGTCAAATGGACTATACTCTAAATACACTATGCTCATATACTTAACAGGAAATTAAAAAAATAAAAATAAATAACCACCTCTTAAAATAAAAAACATAGTTTTTGATTAAATTTAAGAAAACACTTGTATAATTTTTGACTAGTAATTCGAGCATGAAGGAAACGCTTACTTTGATAATAATAAAATATTCATTAGAACAGAATTAATTTACAAGATGGATGGGTTAGGTTATGATGAAAATGTGGCTAAAATGTTCAATATGGCTTGTTATATGACTAAAGAGATTGACTAATAGCAATACTCTGCTAATTTATTTAACTAATGTGTTAAGATGAGATACAATATCTAAGATGTAAAGGAAGATATAAAAAGAGTATATTTACTGAAAATGAACCTCGAAATTCTCTACGCTACAGATGGTAATTACTATTGGTTCCCATCTCACATCCCATTGGAGTAGATAGGTGCTTTAGTTGTTCTTGATTATTTTAATGGAAAACTTTATGGAATTAAAAATGTTAATCTTCAGTCTAAACAAATCAAAAATATTGACTACTCTAAAAGCCAGCAAGAAATTGATATATTTATATTTAATCTAATAAATTCATGCAGTTTTGAAGATCAAACTATTACAAAAGATAAAACTGATTAATTTTAATGTTTATAAGATTTTATTCCAGATGATCTTTGTGAAGATTTCATTTATTTTAGATGCGGATGTGGAATGGGAGATAATAAAAGCGCATATGAAACATTTTAAAAGCAAAAAGAAATTGTTGTATAAAGATTAAAAAGAATTTTAGATTAAAATTCTGTTTTAATTTTTGATAACTTGATTAAAATCAATAGCGATAACATTAAAATTGAAATAAATTCTGATAAATACCAAAAAAGTGTATCTTAAGGTAGAATAATATTTGATAATTTAAAGTTGAAAGTTCAAAACCAAATAAATTTCGCTTCTTGTAATTGTGATAACGATGACTCAAATGACTTATTGGAAGATTATACATATCTCTTTAAAACAAAAACATTTAATACTTTTGTTCTTCCAAATATTTAATTTCAAAAGACTCAACAAGGAATTAAATTATCAATAGATATTTTCAAAAATGGTTTTATCTATCAATCAACTAAAGCATTTTAATAACCATATACAAATGAGGATGAATCCTATTCACTACAAAGAAGGGCAAACGTAGAGAGTGATTAATATTGGGAGTGTTAAAAATACATTGAAAAGTTTTATTAAAATAATAAATATGATGATGATTCTTTACATTATGAAAGTGAAGAAGAATATATGCGTTTAAATAGTGATTAAGAAAGTTAAAGTAATAATTCTAGCGATTCAAGTGATAGTGAAGAAGAAAATAATGAACATAATGATTCAAGTGATAGTGAAGAAGAAAATAATGAACATAATGATTCAAGTGATAGTAATGAAGAAAAAGGTGTAAACAGCTTTGATTAAGAATAAGATTAATTAGAGGATTCATATGATAGTGATTAAGGTATTTAAAAAACAGAGAGTGAAGACATTTTAAATGAGGCTGTAAGCAACTAAAAATAAGTAAACATATTTAATTCTTTTAAAAAGTTAAACTAAGTAATTTTTTTAAAAATAGTCATAAAGCAAACAAAAGTCTTAAGTAAAAGTAGAATCTGCATTTAAAAAGAACTCAAAAAAAATTATATATAAAGATTGAAACTTTAAACTTTATAAATTTAAGCTTGTTTAATGATTTCTTATTTTTTATGCTTAGTATGTAAAATGAGTTTAAAATATATTAGTCAAGACTTTTATTATTTCTTATTTTGGCATAAAATAGCTTATTAGCTAAACTTTTGTGTTTTGAGTTAATCCACATACTATATATATAACTAAACTTTTAATTAAATAACCTTTTTAATTCTCATTGTTAATTTATATAATGCTCTATCCTTAATCAAATCGAAATTTAATAAATTAATATTTTAAATTTTATGAATAAAAAAGACTTTAGAAATTATATTATGCTTATTAAATAATTGCTTTTTTCTTTTTAAACAACTTAAAATATATATTTATTTTAAATATTAAATTGGATATTTCAAAAAATTTATTATATAATTAAAAAATAAATCTAATAAATTTATGGAATCTATTATTTTGCTTAAATTAAAAATAGTTAGGGATTGATTAAAATATAAAATAAGATTAACTCCACAGCTTTAAACTAAAAAGTTTAGTTTGTTTTTCTGAAATGAAATGAATGAATAATATAAAAGCTAGCTAATTGTTATTTAAAAGTAAAATCTTATTAGCTTTTTTTACATATTAATTTTTGTAATGATGTTTTTTTAATGAGCAAAATCCCAAGCTAAATATATGCAAAAAAGAAGGAATAGAAAATGCTTGAGCTTTTTTCTACATTTAAAAAGTATTAGCTAAAATAAATTCTTGATTTAATAACAAACTATTTAAACATTTCATTAATTAATTTAAAAAATAATAATGTAAATTTAATTTAATTTGTAATGATTAAAATTGTACACATTCAATAGATGAAAAAAAGTTAATAATAAGTTAAACTTCTTCTTTAAAATATTCATTAAAAAAATCATCAATCAGACTAAAAATAATATTTAGCCTTGCTATTATATATCCTAATTAAAGTTATTTTATTATAAGCTAGTTTGTTTAAAATTCTAGAATTATCTACAAATGCTTATATTAAATTATTGACTTTTAAAATTTTTTCAATCTTTTAAATAATATATTTAATGATAAAAATATTATAGTTTGTGTTTCTTATTTTACAGGGGTTTGCTACAGCTTATTTAATGTCTAATTAATAAGTTAATCATATTGAAGATTACTAAAATATAATAAATGAATTACATGATCTGATAAATTAGCTACCTAATTTAATAGAATAAAACATAGAAAATATAATATCAACAAGAATGAAGTATTTAATGATTATTTAATTAATGAATATACTAAAAACGCTTGCAATACTATTTAAAAAGTAGTTAGTATCAAATCAGAGATTTTTTTAAAAGACTAATATATTATTTTTAAGGGTTCACTGAAGTCTGATCCTCTAAGGGTCTTAATATTTTTTGTTAGCATTTTTATATATTATTTTACATTTGCTTTTAGCCAAAATGCAGCTATTTTTCAAAAAATATTTAACATTTACATCAAAAATATTCTAGTTTACAAAATATTAGAATTTAAAATATTATTATTAAAAGAATTCGAATATCTTAATTACTTTTAAAAATAAAATATGCTACTTAATATTTATTACAAAAATATTATAACATTATATTAGAAATTGCTAACTTGGTATTATTACTTAAAAAATATTAATTATTAATTATACTCAACAAAGTAATTATTAAATATATTTCCATATATTAATTTAAAGCAGAATATGCACATTAAGTCATTTTTAAATCAAAATAGTATATGATCTGTTTAAATATGTCCAGTTTATTCTTTTCTTACTAATTAAAAATGTAATAAATTGATATCATAATAATTAGAAAATAACTAAGAAAATGAAATTTTAGTCTATTTTAGATAAAAATCAAATTATTTTCAATTAATTTTTTAATAAGCACTTTAATTTATTTGTTTTTTTGGTCGTAATTATGCATAACAACATCTTTATCTTCCAAAATTAATTAACTGCTCCAATTTTAATATTATCTTCACTGTTTTTATTTTTTCTAGGTATAACTAAATTTAGTGTTCTAGTACCAATTAAATGTATCCCCTCTCAGCGAATCAATATATTTTTTGAAAGTAGCACTTTTACCAACAAAGAATTGTTTTTTTTAGCAATTTTAATTAATAATAATATCTATTTTCTAATATTTAGAATTCGCCATTTTTTAGTTTATTTTCAAAATTATTATCTTAGTATTATGTTTGAATTTATAAAAAGAACACAGTCTTTTCTAAAATTTTGCTTTTATAAACTTTCGAAGTTTTTAAATTTTCATAACATAAGTAAGTAATTTAAAAAGAACTAAGTGCTTTAAAGCTTATTTGAGATAGATTTGCATACGAAAAAAACTCTCCTTTAAAATATTACTTATTAATAAAAAATATAAATTTTAGTAAAAGGGTTTTTTGTTATAATTGCTTGGCTATGATACTATGACAAAAATATTAAAAGACTTGATACAATTTTATCAATTTGTCCTTATTTAATTAAAAAAATCAGATGGAAAATATAAAAAATCATAGACTCTTAAAGAAGATATTTTTACACCTAATTAATTACTCTTAAAATTCTAATCTTACAAAACAGTGAAATAATGTTATCAAATATTCAACATATAAAAAATATACTTTATTTTGATTTAATAAAGATAAGTGCATTTTGGCTATTACTTTTAGTATTAATTATGAGAACAGAGCGAAAATATATTTTTGCATATTGAGTTAATTATTGAAATTAAGGAATTACATTTAATTAGTATTCAGCTTAATTTCTTTGTTTCCACTGATTTATCATCTAATAAATTAAAGATACGTAATTTTCGATGCAAAAAGCTGTAATTAATATTATGCAAAAAGCTTTTTGAATTTTTATAATTTAATTATAATTAAAATATCATTTTTTGTGGCTATTAAAAATGGTAGTTACAACAGCTTGCATTTAAAAAGGTTTGTAAGAAAAAAGTTTATTATTATACATAGTTTTGTTAAAAATAATAAATTATGTTTGTTTAAACTCCATTTAGTATTACGATCCATAGAATAAAGTTTTTTATAATGAATTTAAGTGTTAATATTTTCTTACAATTAATTCATATTTTCGCTGATGGTAAGATATTTGCTTGCCTTATTTATATTAATATTTTCAATTTAGAATTTAGGGCACAATTCAGATATTCATAATATTTTCCACCAGTATTAAACATACTTCAACTCGTTTGACAAATACCATAAATTTTGTTAATTAATTAAGAAAGATAGATATCTTTTATTTATTGCTTATTAACTTATTAATAGCTTGATCAATAAATTATACACATCAAAAAAAATAAGTAAAGTTAGCTAATTTATATATTGGCTAATAGAAGAAATAAAAAATTCTTTAAAAAAATTAATTAGCATCTCCCCTAACAATATCAGCTTTGCCTTAAATAGTTATTCAAATCGCATAAAAATCATTAAAATCTATTTTTATATATTTGAATACTAAGATTTATTTTTTTTTAAATTCAAAGTATTTAATCTTTGATATACGCAAGAATTATTCGCAGAGGAAATTTAACAATAAAAGTGCTATGCGTTCCTCAAATATAAAAGCTGATAGATTATATCTAAAATTCTGATAGATATGCTTGATGAATAAAAGATAGAGTTTTTTAACAAATTAAAGGTTACTGAAAATATATAGATAAGGAACTGTTTTGATTAAGTAGAAAAAATTAATTTAAAAATAGACAGAGTCACCTAACTTGATTTTAATAAAATTGAAATTCGTCTAAAAATTTACTAATTCAACTTCTAAGAAAAGGATAACAAAAATAATGAATCAGAGTAGTAAAAATTCCTTAGTTAAGCAATTATAACAGTTTTACATAAATGATTTTTACGATCTTATAAAGGAAAGAAAAAGAGATGCTACTTTTTCTTTGCTATATTTTAGCAACTATTAGTTAATGTTGATTTAGCTTTTAATAGATGATACTACTTTTTCAAAAATATCTCCATAAGAATAATCTTTTTCTAATCTTTTAAGAGCAATTTTATACTTAAAGTCATATTTAAATGGTTCCTATATCTAAGAAATGCTTTAATGGGTTTTTTATCTAATATTGGCTATGAATTCATTTATTTTATTGTATTTTATCATTTGCGCGTTTCTAAAAAGTAGGACTAAAAGGCAATATTCTTTTTGTAATTTTTCTTAGCTGCTTTAGTGCTATGAGTATTTGATAGCTATACCATCTTTTTATATATCAATGAGCACGAATTAATATTACTTACCTTTTATTAATATTTTATTTACTTTAATTATAGGTAAATTATTTATTTTTAATTTTAAAAACTCTACTATAATTTACTAATATTAGGATCATTGATTATTTTTGTAGACTATGATTACTCTTTTGAAAATGAAGATTTCTTGCAAAAAAATGATACTGTTTTAAATCTGATTTCTTTCTATTTAGATTTTATGCTAAGCATAAGTAGTTACTTTTGTGGTATATATACATTAGCCACTATTTCATTTATCATAAATACTCTTAAGCTCTTAATTATTTTCAAATCTCATGTATATTTGAATAAATAAATTTGCAGATGGTCAATTATTCTAACTTTTTTCAGAATATGCTTAAGTTTCTGTCTCGTTGGAAGCTAGTATCAGCGAGGAATTAATTTTATTTTTATTTTACCAGCTATTTTATTCCCTATTTGCTATAAAATTGGGAGTAATTTTTTCATAGAGTGGTACACTCTTATTAATTTAGGATGTGTAGAAAAAAAATTCAATTAAGTAAATAAAGAATCTTATTGTTATTTGTTAAATAAATATTAAAAAGTGGACATATTTTGTAGGGATTTAATCTTAAATTAAAAAGAAAAAATAAAAATTTCATCATCATACAAGAATTCCGCAATAATATTTGCTTAATAAGTTCCATCTTCAGTATCATAAATTAAATTTTTAAATCATTCAGTAATATTTTTTATTCTAATTTATTATAAATTTGGTTTACATTTTTTTACTATATAATAAGCAACACAGAGATGCTTCTTAAAAGATGTATTCAAATTAAGAATTTTAAACTAATTAAGAATAAGGACCTGAAAATAATATTGACAATAATGATGATGATTAAAGCTATTTAGAAACAGTAAAATTTGTAACTGATATTTATGAAGATGCAATCAAACATAAAAAATCTAAAGGCATTCTTAATTAAATAGACTTTTCATATCTATCGTTTCTTTCATAGATAAATAAAAATCGTTATGTAGCACTTTTTAAAATTCTGAACACAAAAATGAATCAAAATCTTATTTTGGGTATTAAAGACAAGCAAAAATTACAAAATTTAATAAATTTGGCTTAAAAATAGTTTAAAAATAGGTCAATGAAAAATTAAAAAGAAAACTAGCTTCAAGATTTGCTATATTTTGATGATGAGATAGATAATATTAAACTAATTTACTATGAATGTTTGGGATTATTCAAATAAATAATATAAAACCTTATGATGAGCTATATTGAACTAAATTAATTGTTAGAATAACTAAATAAATACATAAATCTTAGAAAAAAATTAGAAAAAAAGATTATTTAACAATTAAAATTAAATCCTAATAACCAAGTTTTCAAAACAATTTGTTAAATGTCTGATTTAGTTTTGGCACATAAGCAAAATTTTCTAAATTTCTTTTAAAAATAAAATCAATATTCTGCCTAAAAACAACCAATTTAAGAATGGATCGATTCACCAAGTTGTTACTTATTTGTTTCACTTTTAGATAATTCTTATGGGACAATTAAAACAGTCAATAAAACTTTCCTTTAAGCACTGGGCTTTTCAAATAAACAATAAATATAAGGCTAATCAATATTCTAACTCTTTTATTCAAATATGCAATAAGTAAATAAATAATAATTGATTAATAATAAAATTCTATCATCAATTAGTAACCATATATAGACTTTACCTCTTTTTTTAGCAAAGCATCAAATTGGATATTGTGTGCCATTTTAACTGAAAGCCTAAATTTCATTTCTTGAGCAAGACTTCGGTTTAATTTTATGTGCAAAACAAATTAAAGAAGAATTTATTTATCTCATGTTAGATTATGATAATCCAAATATTATTTAAATGGCAAGCATATTATTTTATAAATAGATATTATAATAAAAAAATTATAAAATTTCTGAAATAGATACAATAGAAACTGACAAATTAATACCAATAATTCATTATCTAATTAAATAAGCTCGAGCGGACAAAAATTAAACATTTTAAACTGTTTTGATTAAACCAAATTAATATTTTAAAAATCAAACATCTCTTTTAAGTGATCCTGAATTGCTAAGTAAACTCTTGCATACAGAGATATTTGGTGTTACAATTTCCATATCCTTCTAAACAAAGCTCAACATGTTTTAATAAAGTGTTTACTTAACAATTGAAAAAATAAATCCTATAAAAAGTCTCTAAGATAAAATATTTCTTTTATAGACATACAAGCAATAAATAAAAGAATATACTGGTACCTCTCATGAATTAAACTTAGAATAAGAATTCAGTGACTAGTTTGAAATTAGTTTGAAAAATTAGATTTAAAATGAATAAGATGATTTAAGTCTATAAAATAAAAGTAAATTAAAAGTTTTAAGCATATAAAACGATAAATCAACCAATATAAGTACAAATTAAAATTAATTTAATAGATTAAATGAATTAGGATTCAGTCCTTAGAATTAACCAAGAAAGTTAATAAATAATGTTAATTTCGCAATTCCCAATACATTTAGAAATAGTCTTGAGTGCATACATATAAGTCCTGTAGGAAACTCCCTATAATAAATTAGTTATTCGATGCATGAGTCAGTTGATAATATTTAAAAAAGCTATATCGAATAATAAGTCAAATATAAACCATAATAAGACTTGTCTTAAAGAAATGTAATCTTAGAATCTCCAACAAATATTTCTAATAAATTAATAAAATTTGATTCGAAAGTTAATCAAACAGATCAATTTAACTTTGATAATCAAAAAAGTCCTTTATAAATTAATGAAGAAAACTGCATAAACCTTTAAAATTATAATTTAGATTAATAATAATCATTAAAAAATATTGATTTTCCACTATTTTCAAGTAAGCGAGAATTGATTCAGCCTACTCTATTTTCTATTTAGTAAATAGAAAACGAAATAAATAAGACTTAAAATAGCTAAAATCTTAAAAAGGTGAATTTTTAAGTTGAAGAAAAAGAAAATAAATAACTAAATAATTTAGAAAAATAATCGCTATCTTCTTCTTTCAAAAGTTCTTCAAGCAGGTAAATAATTTATTTATTTTTCTTTAAAATTTTTACTTTAAAAAAAATAAAGATATTAAAAAATTTAAAGAATCTAAATAGTTTTTTCAGCTAATACCCTGTCTTTCTCAAAAATAATTAAATTTTTATTTTAAAAAAAGTTAAGTTTCTGAAACAATTCATCAAAGAAAATAAATGTAATATCTAAAATTTATAAACATTTTAGGAATAGCATCAATTTTACTTATGTTATCTTTGACATTAATGGGTTTTCTTACATTTTATAATAACTTAATTTCTCAGAGAGAAAATTTCAAATATATAAATTGGATTTATATGATAAATGTATAGATAAGTTATTCCTTTTCAGAGAGAAATATTCTTCTATTAAATAAGTATAACTTTCTATCAGCACCTGCTTCACAATATCAACCGTTAATGGATATTTTTTACGAATAAAACACCTCTAGAATCAAGCTAAGTAAAGACTATATGAAATAGCTTTATCTTAATTCTAATAGTCATATAGAAGTTTTTAATATCATATAAAATGAATAAATAGAGTAAAGTATCTTTCAAAGCAAGACAATTTCTTAAAAGAAACATATGTCTATGTTATATTCAATTCTTTTATAGATTGAGGGGCTTTATTATTTTGTTTCTGATTAAGATCCTTATGGAATAAGCAAAAAATAAAATGAGTTAAATTATCCAGCTTTAAACTAAAAAGTATAGAGTATTTTTTCTCAAATGAATGATTAGTATCAAAGTGAACTTAATGATATTCAAAATCAAAGTCTTATTTAATTATACATAATTACTTTGGTAACTTTTACAATTTTAATTAGTATTATTCCAAGCTTTATTTACTCAAAAAAAAAATAGTAATAAATCCTAAAACTTTTTGCAACTTTTGATAGGTAATAGCTTAAAGTAATTTTTGGTTAATTAACCAACTAGTTGCATAATTAATATATAGAATAAAGACTAAATTTTAATCATCTTAGCTTCAACATTACTAATAATTTAAGCATCATCCAAGCTACTGAAGAAAAAAAACTTAGTATTAGTAAAACTTCTTCATTAAAATATTCATTAAAGAAATTAATTATTGGACTTATCGTCATATATTGCCTATCAATTATTTATCCTATTTCAAATTACTTTATTGTGAGCTAGTTTGTAGAAAATTCTAGAGCAATATACAGCTTCAATAGTAAATAAATTTTTTAATATTTTAATTTTTAATTAAATAATTTTTTTTTAATAAAAAGATGCTGTCTGTATTTACTATTTTACTCTCTTAAATTCGCTAAGAGCTAGGTTGGGTCTTGCTACTGCGTTTATGGTGCCTGATTAATAAGCATTATCAATTTAATTTTATTAAGATCTTATATAAGAACTTAAATACGAAATAAATGATCTGCCTAATTTAATTAAATAAAACATAGATACGATAAGTAAATCTAATATTTACAACAAAGAGATATTTAATGATTTCTTAATTAATGTGTTAACTAAAAATGCTTGCAAAACTATTTAAAAATATAGTCAATATCAAAATGGAGATTTTTTAATTGACTAATGTAATACTGTAGGAAAGGGCTCTCTTTAATCTGGCCTTCTAAATGGTCTAATATATTTCTTAAGCTTTTTTTAAGATTTTTATTCTTTTTCATTTAGCCCAGATGTTGCAACCTTTTAAAAGGGTTTGAATAAATATTATACTAATGTTCCTGCATTAAAATAATTTTAATTCAAAATAGAATTATCTAAAGAATTCGAATACATCTTAAATTTTTTTTAAGAATAGAATATGATGCTTTATAATCACCATGAAAAATTAAGTATCATTTTAGTGATAGCTTAACTAATTTTTGTACTTATAGGCTTTTCAATATCTTGGCTTTATTTCTTTAAAGAGATTAATAATTTAATATTCTCAACAAAACAACTATTAAACATATTTCCTTAAAAATATTTAAAATAAAATACTTATATCATGTCATTTTTAAAGAAAGAAAATCTATGATCCAATTATCATTTATATATTTGTTTTTGTATTTAATTAAAATAAAAATGGAAACATTCAATATAATTTAAATAAATAACTATATTTTTTTATAAATAAATTAATAAACAACCAAATTCGATTGAAATATCTAGTCATTTGGATTAAAAACTTTTTTAATTTGGAACTTTTTCTAGATTTTTCAAAGAAAAAATTGAATTCATTTATTGATGAATGAAAAATAAAAATATTTAATCAAAAAAAAGCTTCTATTTCAATGATAAAAATTTTCCTAAATTTTATAATTTGGTTGTATATTTTATATTTTATCTTTCAAAATTTTAAAAATATTGCAATACGAATTACTAACTACGGTAACCATAAATCAAATTATAAACTATAAATTCTATTCTAAAATAGTAATTTTAAATTTAGATATTTATTTGAAAAATATTTTTGCAAAATATAGTCATATCAAAATGTTCAGATTTTAAAATGGCATTTAGTAATAATAAAAATTTTTTTCATTAAAATTAATAAAATACTAAAAAAGTAAAAAAATTAATTAAAATAAAAATATCATGTTTCATAAAACCTTTTAGATAGATACTTGATAGTAATTAAAACAATAAATAAGATCAAACTATGCAAGAATATTAGATTGATAATCCTCCTAAATCTATTCAAAACTAAATATTATTACTCAAGTAGGATTAAAATAATTGTGCAAAAATTGATGAAATAAAACCGAAGAATTAATAAGAATTTATAAAATTCTGCTAATCCTTGTTAGGAATAATAAGAAGGAAAAAAAAAACATAAACTCAAGAGTTAAATCACTAAGAAAATAAAATTTTATCAAGAATAAAACTTTCAAGAGCTATAAGATGGTATTGATGAAGAATAAAATGATAGAGAATAGAATTTTTAAGTTTCTTAGCATTAAAAGTCATCAATCATATAAACTTTTTAAAAATAATCATAAAAAAATCTATTACCAATCTATTTTGAAAAAGAAATAGATCAAGAAATTTCTAATCAAGATTATAATATGTAAAACAAAATACTCAACTTGCTTTTTAAATTTATTTCACTAATTTATAATTATTTTATAAAAAAAATAAGCAATTCTAAAGAATGAGATAACTATGCAGGGAGAATCAGAAACAGGAATCCTTTTATTCCTCAAAAAGAAAACTAGTTGTCTGATTTTATCTTGCAATTATTAAACTAAAAAGCCAGATATCTAAAAAATTGAAAAATGGATAGAACTGATTGAGAAGATAAGAAACGTATCAATAAAGTTAGAGAATACCTCATAAAAATTGGAATCTAAAATATAAGAGCTAGAGCGTTAAAATTTACTCTCGATTTCCTAAACCGAAGATAATATTGAAAGAAAAGTAAATAAAATAACAAAAAGGAATCATGACAGAAACATTGAAATATTTCCTTAATAATAATAATAATATTAACTGCTAAACTGACTGAAAAGACATAAGAGAATATATTAAATACTACTAACTCCTTAACTAATAAAACAATCGATATGAGCAAAATCTTTTATAAAAAATCTGATGAAATTTAATAATAATAAAATGATTTGTTCAAAAGTGAATATATGAAATTTTAACCAGAAAAATTCCTAACAAATAAGAATAAATCATCTTAATTGGATTTTAAAGAATGGGAAGAAGGTCTAAAAAGAAAACTAGACAATGATTATAGAGAAGTTAATTATAAGAGGAAAACTTATTTCAGAAAAGTATTATAATTTTTTCACTTAAAAGAAAATATTAATATAGACTGGGAACTTCCGTTAACTTACCTAAATGGAAAAGCAATAAAAGAGATTGATTCAAATGAGAGATTACCTTTAATTATAATTACTCATTTAGTATAAACTGACTAAGGATAACATATAGTTTTATTTGATCCCTAGAGATGGAGTTTCTTAACCAAAGAAAACAAAGTAACAATTCAAAAATGGAAATCAATTCAATTAAGAGGACTAATTAAAGAAGAACTAATTATCTTTGGCTAAAATAATTCTACCAGAAGAAAAATTTATACTATTTTAAATTTAATTCCCTCAACAATTGAACACGCCCCAGCAATTGTTTCAAATTTTTATGGAAACTTTACAATTTCTGAAGCAGATAGAAGAGTAATAATGAGATTTATGAGACATGTTAAGAATAAAAATATCGAAGAAGGTATAGATATTTACTTTTCATACTTTACTTAACTAGCAGTAATTGCAGGAATTCCATCAATAACAATAATCTCTAATTTCATTAACCCATTCAAAAATACATTTTCATAAGAAATTAAAGAAAAACTAACCAAAAAAGCTGAAACTTAACAAAGACTTTGGACAATTAATTCAATTAGAATTATTCAATAAATCAGATTAGCTAGTAAAAATTGAATGTAATAATTATGAAGATATAATAATAAGATGGATTGCTAAAATATCTTTCGAAGAAAACATGTACAAAAGATATGAATCAATCATTCAATTTGCAACAACATCTAAGGGAAATGTTAACCTTAAAGGCTAAATTTTAAATTTCTAAATTACATATTTAAAATATTTTATTATTTTAATTTTTTTAGTATTATTTAAGTATTTTTTATATATGTATATAATTGTAGTAATTGAATTAGAATATTACTGAAAATGATATTAATTTTTTTAAGTTGATTCAAAATTAAAATTTAGTTTAAAATGATTTTCAAAGTATAAAAGTATCTCAGTAGCTGTTTATGTCTATAATATTCTTTATTGTTTAACAAGTATATGGGATTTACTATTTCGTTTCTGACAATCATTCTTTAGAAATAATTAAAAAATAAAACAAAATGAACTATAGGTATATTTTTTTTGTTGGAAACGAGATATATTCAACAACTGAGGGTATGATATTCTTAAAGGCGATTATCGATAACCTATGTAAAATCTAATAGTTTTGAAAAAATAAAGGAGTCTTCATAAAAAATTTTGTCAGAAGTACCTAATTTTGATATGATTTTTTGATTGATTTTTATCATTTTTATCATTTTTAAAAATTTTAATAATATAAAATAAAAAAAATTAAATTTTTAGTAAATTTATTCTAAATAAAGATATTTATTTATAATTTTAAAGGTTGAAATACCCTTGATATTTGGAATATAAAATAGATATGATTATATTATATAAAAAAATGCTTGACTTTTTATAACTTTTGATTGGCAATAGCTAAAGAAATTTAAGATTAATTAAATAACTAGTTCAATATTATTTAATGGATTTGTAACACTCTATTTTATCTTTATCTTTAACAGTTAAAATACTGCAAATTCATATCAAGTTAAAAAATTAAGCATCCGTAAAACTTCTACTTTAAAAAATTCTTTAAAAAAGATATTAATAGGACTAATATTAATTTATTGATTTAATTAGCAACAGTATATCCAGTTACAAATTACTTTATTATTAGTTAGTTCGTTGAGTATTATAGAATCATCTACAAGATTAACAGTAAATATTTAAACATTTTATTTTCTATTAGTTATTTGAACTATTTACAATTAAAATCATGTTGCTTATGCTTCTTACTTTAGTCCCTTAAATATTTTAACAGCTGGCAAGGACTTTCTACATCTTTTTTGATACCCAGTTAATAATCTAATACCATTCAAGATTATCAAAATATAAATGATGAGATAAATCAGATAAATGTGTTAACTAAAAATTCTTGCATTACAATTTAAAAATACAGTTAGTACTAAAATGGAAATTTTTCATTTGATTAATACATTGCTGTTGGGAAGGGGTCTCTTTAATCCAGTCTTTTAAGTGGCTTGATCTTTTTATATTAACATTTTTAATAATAATTATTTTTTTTTTTTCAGTCAAAAGGAGGAAACAAGAAAATTTTAATAATTAGAACAAAAACACTCCTCCATATCTACAATTTAATTCACAATAAATTTATCAAAAGAATTTAAATATCTCTTAAACTTCTTTTAAGAATAAAGTGTATTATTGTGTAATTATTATGAATGGCTTAGCATATTATTAGTGATCACTTAACTATGTTTTATTTTAATAACAATTAATATAGCATGACCTTATTATGTCTAATGTTTAAATTTTCAAATATTTACCACTAATTAGCTATTTAGTATATTATCATTCAAATATTTAGAGCATAAAACTTATTTTACATACTTTTTTTAAAAAATTGTGGATGATTTATAAGAATTATAAATGTTTGCTTTTATAAATTAAAAATTTTACATAATTTAAAAATATTATCAATTAAATACTTTAAAGTATTTTAGATTTATTAAAATTTATTTTTTGTAAGATATTATAAAATCATTTTTAGAAATTTCTTCAATATTACTAAATTGTATTTATCATTTGAAAATGATTATTTATCCTTCTATAATTATTTCAAAGAATTAAAATAAATCTGTAATATATCTTTCTATATTAAATAAAAGATTTTTAAGAAAATAATTAAATTTATTATTTAGTTTATTCTTTCACGAAACCTAATCCGTTTTATTAAAAATTTAAATATTGTAATTAAGTTTAGTAAATTAAAAATTTGAATACATTTTTAAGACTATTTTGATAATTATGTAATTTATTATTATTTAAATAGTCTGCTTGTTGATCTTTCTTAATAGTTTGTTTATATAATACATTAATTGACACACATTTTTATTTCTGCTTTGAATTTTAGTGTGCAGTATTTATTTAAATGAATGAAAAGAAAGAAAGAAAAAGATAAAAATATAAATTAAATTTTTGTAAATAAATAGTTCAGCGTTTCTAAAAAATAACATTTATAGATAATAATAAAAAGGTAAAATGGCAAATAGGAATTAAAGTCATTTTAAAAGTATAACTTAGAAATTAAAAATATTTTACATAAACGATCTTTATTAGCTTGTTAAAGATAGCAATAGAAACATTTAATTTTCATTATTTTGCTTTTGCTTTCAATAGATAATGTTGATTTAGATGTAAATAGATGAAACAACATATAGAAGTTTTTTCTCTAATGATAAAATTCTTTCTAAATGGGTCAGATAGATTTTTTTCATAAAAGAGCTTGTGAATTTTTAAGAAATTATATGGGCCAGTTATACATTTTTGATGTTCAATTATTTTATTTTGCTATTGATTTTCATTTATGCTCTTTCAGGAAGTAGAATCAAATTTTTTTTGAAGTTTTCCTAATTATTTCAGTCCTACGAATATTTGATAGCAATACCTTCTCTCTTTTTTTCTATAACCACCTACTAGAATTATTTATCCTTGACCAACACGTTTATAACCTTGCTTTTAGGTTCCTTTTTTTTTATTTTTATAAGCAATAAAAATCTAATTTTTAAATATTTATTAAAATAGCATCATTGTTTATTTCTGTGGATTACGACTACTCTTTTTAATACTAAGATATCTTGTAGAAAAATGACTCAGTTTTGAATTTACTATCTTTTTATTTAGATGCTATTCTTTGCATATCAAGCTGTTTTTTTGATTTTTACTCTTTATCAGCTTTATCTTTAGTAATCAATATTCTGAAACTCACGTTTATTTTAAGAACTCATGCCTTTGTGAATAAAAATATATGCAGGTGGTCAATAATTATAATTTTTTTCAAGATAAATTTAACGATTGTACTGCTTTTACTTAGTCATGGCTTATAGAAATAAACTATTAGTTTCATTTTGATTATAGTTTTAATCCCATTTTGTTACAAGCTAGGGAATATTGTCTTTTTAGAATGGTACACTTTTATAAATTTAAATTATGTTGATGAGGATGTTGCTTCTTTTAGTTAATCAATATTTCAAATCTTTTTTGGGTAGATAAATAAAAAGATAGATTTATTTTGTAGATAGTTAATTGACAGTAGAAGAGAACATATTAAATTTTTGACGAATTCTAAAAGCTCATTAGTAATATTTGCTTAACAAGTTCCATTTCTTGGAATGTTTTTTGATGAAGAAAAAGATAGTGTAAGTTAATTTCCTTTTATTTTGATTTAAAAGATTTAAGCAAATTTAATTAAGCCAAATCATTTTTAACTAATTTTAATTCAGTAAATCAGACAAATGACGTAAGTATTATATACCAAATAAGATGCTTAATTAAGTGATTAATTTAAATAAGATGACACAAATGGTATTAAAGCAATATAAAATATTTACTAAAAAACAATTAAAGAAAGAAAAGAAAAAGATGTTCTTGACGAAATAGATTTTTCTTATTTAACTTTTCTAGCAACTTTAAATAATAATCAATGTGCTGCGTATCAGAATATACTTAATGTTAAGACTAACAAAAAACTTGCTTTAGGTATCAAAGACTAGTAGAAATTACAAAACTTATTGAATATGATTGAAATTTAATATATCAGCTAGAAAAGAAGGTGTAGTAATAACAAAAGTGAATTCTAATTGTATAAGATATTGCAATTCGAAGAAGATTTAAAAAATATTCAGCTACTCTACTGCGAATGTTTGTGTCTTTATAAAATTATAATCGAAAAACTGCTATTAAGTTTTATAGAAATAAATGAAATTTTTGTACTATTAAAAGAATTTAGAGATTAAAGGAACTAATTGGAAAATAAAATCTTGCAGCAGTTGAAGCACAATTACAATAGTGAGGATCTTAAAAACATTTGCATAAATTTCGATTTTTATTTGCTTCATAAATAAACATTGCTGAGTTTTTATGAGAGATAAAATAGAAAGTAATATCAAAAGTAATAAAATAAAGACTTTTATTCTGAATCTAGCTGCTTTTTATTTGTTTCTCTTTTGGATTAATCTTTTGGAGTTGTTAAAAGGGTAAATATTTCGTTTTTGAAAGCTCTAGGATTCTCTAATAAGCAGTAAATACAAGGAAAGTCTGTATGTCAAGTCTTCTCCACTATGAATTAAAATTTTGATTAATTATCATCCTGTATTATAAATGAAGTGATATCTCCTAAGTATAACCAGATCTAAAACTTACCTCTTTTTTTGGCCAAACACCAACAGGAATATTGCGTTCCATTTTAGTTAAAAATTCAAAGCTAAATTGTTGACAATTAAGATTTTGGCTTAACTATATGGGCTAAGGAGGTTAAAGAAGAACATTTTTATTTAGTATTAGATCAGCTTAACCCAAACTAAATTAAACTAGCAAATAAATTATTTTACTAATAATTCTTACTTTAAAATATTGATGCAACTCAAATAAAAAACCTTAAAACAGAGAATTTGATCCCAATTATACACCATTTAATTAAATATACTCAAACACATAAAGATTAGCCGTTCTAAACTATATTAATTGAACCAAACTAAGACTCATATTACTAAAAGTTTGATTTGGGTGATGCTAACTTCTTAAATAATTTAAAATATTCAAATATTTATAGCGCAACAGTATCTCTTTAATTGTAAAATGACCTCAAGTTTTTATAACCTGATATTTACTTAATTATCTAAAATATACAACCATTAATTAATTTAAACGATAAAAATAATTTCATCTTATTTTACTAATAATAAATAAAATAAATATGCAATATTAATTTAGATTTCGACAATTAATATGCAAGCAAATAAAATGTAACAAATAGCTAATTAAACTAACAGAAATGTAATGAGAATACAATGATAAACCAAATTCTAGTTTAATTTGAGAAGAATTTAAGCACATTATAAGAATAATCAACTTCTACTCATAGTATAAATACTAATTAAAATTCAACAATTAAATCAGCAGGAAATGTTTAAAAAATTATAACAAAAAATGAACATCAGAAGTAAAAAAAAGATATTAAACCAACACATATATCTCCAGTATAAAATTAAGAATAAATTCCATAAATGAATCCAGATAATAGGTAGATCTAGTAGACAAACTTGCTTCTGGAGGATTCTATTGACTTAAATTTAGGATGCCATAGCGAATCAAAGATATATAAAAAAGAAATAATCTAAAAATGTATTAATTTAGCTTCATCAAGTAGAAATTTAAATGGCAATAATATAAATTAATTTAATTTTTTTCATGAAGCTGCCACTAATGAGATAAATCAAGACAATTAATAATTTCAAATGTTAAATTATAACTAAGACAATTTTAGTTATTAATTTACAAAATAAATAAATGAAATTCCTCCACTTTCTAGTAAGCGCGGATTGATCTAACCTCCTAAGTGCCCAATCAAAATTTAATTAAAATAATCAAACTAAAATAATCATTAAGATATTAAACATAAAAAGCATTTAGCTCAAAAATAAAGCAAGATTTAATAAAACATTGACATCTAATCGATTTCTTCTTCATCTAGAAGTTTTTAAATCAAGTAAAATTTATATATTAACAATTATTAAGTTTATCTTAATTTTTTTAGGAAGAAATTAAAAACAATTCAATAAATTTTAATTTTATAAAATATTTTACATAATTAGAAATATATTAATTCAACCATTTATATTAAAAGACAAGTATTTGAGAATATTAACAAAAGAAAGTAAATGAGATATCTTAAAATAATAAATATTTTAGGAATATCCTCCATTTTAGTCACTCTTGCTTTGACTTTAATAGGATTTTTTACCTTCCTAACAAGTTTAGTTTCTCAAAGAGAAAACTTTAAATATATTAACTGGATCTATTTGATAAACGTTTAGATTAGCTATTCCCTTTCAGAACACAATATATTTCTATTAAATTAAAATGGTTTCTACTAAACTCCTCCTTCAGAAAGCTAACTATTCACAGATCTTTTAGCTTAGCAATAAAATTCAAGGATCAGGCTCAGTAAAGACTATATGAATTTACTTTATAATAACACTAGAAGTGATATTGAAGTTTTCAAAATTATTTAAAATATTTAAATAGTCTAAAATATTTATGAAAGCAATACCTCATATCAATAATAGAATATTTCTATGATATACTCAATTCTCATGCAAATATTTGGTATTTATTACTTCGTTTCTAATTAAGACCCTTACGGAATAATCAAAAGATAAAATGAGGTGAATTACCCTGCTTTGAATGAGCAAGTTTAGTCTATTTTTTCTTAAATAAATAAGTAATATTAAAGTTAGCTTTAATATATTCAAAGTGAAAGTCTTGTCTAGTTGTGTGTGATTATTTTTGTCACGTTTATATTTTTAGTTAGTATTATTCCAAGTTATATTTTTGCTAAAAAAAAAATACAACAAATTTTAGAACTGTTTGCAACTTTTGAAAGGCAACAATTGAAAGAAATCTCTGAACATCTAGCTAATTAATTATAGTTTTACACAGTTGACAATAAATTCCATTTTTAGAACATAGGCTTCAAACCTTTAAATAATTAAAAATAAATACCTCATCACACTATTTCAGAAAAGAAGCTAGCTATAAGCCAAACATCCTCTTTAGAATACTCTTTAAAAAAATTATTAATAGGATTAGTTGTTATATTTTGCCTATCAATTATATATCCTATCTTTAATTACTTAAGCGTTAGGCTTTTCATAGATAGTTCTACTACTATCAATAATTTTAACAGTAATATTTTTTTTTCATTATAATTACTTTTATTTAAATTTTAAAATTATTAAAAAAGATGCTGTTTGTATTTCTTATTTTGCAGTTTTAAATTCTTTAAGAGCGAGATAGGGTCTTGCTATGGCATTTCTAATGCCATCATAGGAACCTTTTGCTGCTTAAGATTTTTAAAATATTCTTGATTAACTTACAATCTAAATAAATGGATTGCCTAATTAAATTTAAAAAAACATAGAAAGTATAAGCTCAACTAATTTGCACAATAAAGATATATTTAATGATTATTTATTACAACTATTTACACAAAATTCGTGTGATACAATTAAAAAGTATCCTGAATATTAAAATGGAGATTTTTCTTATGAATAATGTAATACTGTAGGCAGGGGATCTCTTTAATCTGGTCTTCTAAATGGATTAATGTTCTTCTTTAACATTTATAAAGATTTTTTATCATTCGCTTTTAGCTCAAATAGTAGTGAAACCTTTTTACAAAATTTTATAAATTATAATCTAAATTTTCCTGCATACAAACAATTTTAATTTAAAATAGAATTATCGAAAGAATTTGAGTATTTGTTAAATTTTTTTTAAGATTAAAATCTTTAACTATATAACTATTATGAAAGTCTTAGTATAATTTTAGTAGCTGTTTAAGTTTGCTTTGTTGTAATTATATTTACAGTAAGCTGGTCTTATTATTTTAAAAGTATTAATGATCAGATCTTTTCAACGAAATAGCTATTAAATATATTCCCATAGTAATATCTTATTTAAAATACATATATCATATCTTTTTTAAATTAGCACGAATGATCATTTGTTTCATTAATAGCCTATTTCTATTATTTTTTGAATGAAACAAACTATAAATTTTTTTTGATAAGTATATAAATGTTAACGTATTGCAGTTAGTAAATAATCCATTTTGATGCATAAATGTGTTGTTATAAATAAATTAAATTCATTTATTTTATGATTGTTTATATAACATAAATCCATATATAAATGAGTATTTTATTGAATATTCATAAAAAATTTCTAAATAATATTTTCATCTCAAACAATTGTTAAAAAAGATGCAGTTATTCATTTGCATTAATTTTAAAAGAAAGAAACAAAGTAATGCCCATGATCACTATTTAATTTCTCTTTGATTTTTATTCACTTCTGATTAATGGTTTTAAGTAAGGTTAAACATATATTAAAGAATGATTACTTATAACTAAGAAATAAGAGAAAGAAATTTGAATTTTAGATATTAATTAATAGTAAAAATAAGTATAGCAAAATTTAGTAAAATAGTTAAATATAATATAGTAAACAATAATAAAAAGTTAATAGGTAATTTAAAAGCAAAGAAATTTAGAACATGAATTAGAATTATTTAAAAAGCTTAACTTAAGGGTTAAAATTATTTTATATTAATGATCTTTATCAATTAGTTAAACATAGCAATAGAAATATTATATTTTCATTGTTTTGCTTTTGTATTTAGTAGCTAATGCTAATTTAGTTATAGATAGATGATACCACATATGTTAATTTATCCTCTAGGGATAAAGTATTATCAAAGTGGGCGTGTTATTTTTTTTTCATTAAAGATATTGCAAATACTAATGATTCTTAAAGTTATTTAAAGTGCATGATTTATACTTTTATAGCTCTCAACTATTGCATTTTGATTTATCTGTTAATATGTGCTATATTAAAAAGTAGAATTAAAAAGGAGTCTTTTTTGAATCTTTCTCTACTATTTCAGTGCTATGAGTATTTGATAGCTATCCCTTCTCTTTATTTTTCTATAGCCATATATCAATATTATTTATCATTAGTTAACCTGTTTGTAACCCTTTTTTTAGGTTCATTTTTATTTTATTTATGGTAGCATTAATAATTTATTTTTTAAACTTTAAAAAGCCTCATTATTCATATCTCTGGATTATGATTACACATTTCAGAATGAAGATATTTTGTAAAAAAGTGACTCAGTATTAAACGTATTATCATTCTATTTAGATCTCATTTTGTGCATAGCTAGCTGCTTTTTTGATACATATTCAATTACCGCGGTCTCTTTTATTATAAATATTTTAAAACTCATCATTATTTTAAGAACCCACTTATATGTGAATAAAAACGTATGCAGATGGTCAATAATTATTATATTTTTCAAGTTAAATTTATCTTTAATCATGATTGTCTACAGTCAGAATGAGTAGAGATTAGACCTTATTTTCTTTTTATCAATTATTTTTTTTCCTTTTTGCTATAAGCTCGGAAACGTGGTTTTTTTAGAGTGGTACATTTATATTAATTTAGATTACACTAATGAGAAAGTTGAAACTATTTATTAGACTGTCTTTTAGTACTTATTAGGTTAGACTACTAAAAAGATAGACATCTTTTGCAGATAATTAATGGAGACAACGAGATAAAAAATAAAATTATCAACAGATTTTTAGAATCCATAGATAATATTTGCACAAGAAGTTCCATTTTAAGGAACTACTCTTGATTAAGAAAAAATCAATGTAAACTAATATATATTTATCATTTAAACATTTTTAATTAAACCAAATTATTTTTAATTAATACTTTATCAGTAAGTTAAATAGATGACGATGATGCAAAAAATCTTAGCTAAATAAGAGGCTTAATTAGATGAATAATTCAAACAGGATGACGCAAACTATTAAAAATATATCAAAGCTATTACATTAATTTATTAAGAAGCCATAAGAGGCAAGCAAAAAAAAGAGGTTCTTGAAGAAATAGATTTTTCTTATTTAACATTTCTTGCAACTATAAATGATAATCAATGCACAGCTTATCTTACGATTCTTAATACAAAAAAACATAGAAAACTTGCTTTAGGGATTAAAGACTAGCAAAAATTATAAAATATAATGAATATTGCTTAAATTCAAAATCTTATTTATAAAAAAAGATCTATAAGCAAGAAAGATGATTTCTAATTATATAATATTTTATAACTAGAATAAGATCTAAAAAATATTTAAAAATATTATTGTGAGTGTTTGAGTTTGTATAGGATTATAATCGAAAAACTTCTATTAAATTTCATAGAAATAAATGAAATGCTAGCGCTGTTAAAAAAGTTCACATGTTAAAGAAGTAAATTAGAAACAAATATTATGTAGCAACTAAAATGCAATCACAACAGTGAAAATCTAAGAAATATTTGCATAAATTTTGATTTTTACTTGCTTCATAAGTAGACCTTATTAAATTATTATGAAAGATTGAATAGGCAATTAAATTAAAAGTAGTAAAACAAAGAGTACTATGATGAATCAAGCAGCTTTTTGTTTGTATCTCTTTTAGATGAGTCATTTGGTGTTATTAAAAAAGTTAATAATTCTTTTATTAAAACACTTGGTTTCTCTAATAAGTAATAAATATAAGAAAAATCTATTTTTGAACTCTAAATTTTACCTCATGCAAACTACGATTAACAATAAATATAATTTTCTATTTTAAATGAAGCTATTTCGCCTATTTATAATTAAATTTAAAATGTACCTCTCTTTTTAGCCAAACACGAGGCAGGTTATTGTGTACCATTTTAGCTAAAAGTTCAAACTTAAATTGTGGATTTTGAAGATTTTGGCTTCGCTATTTGGGCAAGGCCTATTAAAGGAGAATCTATCTATTTATTGCTAGACGATGAGAATCCTAATAATATCAAACTTGCTAATAAATTATTTTACAAATAATTCTTATTTTAAAACTTAGATACCTCACAATTAAAAACTATCTAAATAGATAGTTTGATACCCATTATTCACTAATTTATAAAGTTTTCTAAAGACTAAAAAAATAAATCGTTCTAAACAGTATTTATTCAACCAAATCAAGATTTCTTAAAAGAAAAATCTCTACTCAGTGATGAGCACTTCTTAAATAACTTAAAGTATGCTGATATATTTAGTATAACTTTATCTTTGTATTTCATGACAGAATTTAGTGAATTTAAATCAGATATTTACTTGATTATTGAAAATGTTTAACCCCAAAATAACTTTAAAGATAAAATTAATTTATTAGTATTCTACTAGTAACAAATTAAAGAAATATGTAACATAGATTTAGCTTTAGACATAGATTAAGAATTTAATAATAATATGACATCTATGTTTGTAAATTAATAAGAAAATGAAGAATCATTATAATTTAGAAGCTCAATATAATTAGCAAAAAATATTAGCATCTAAAATGAACAATCGACTTTAACTCAAATTCTAAATAGCGCAACAACAAACTTAAATTCTACGTATAAATCAAATGGCTAAGCCCTCAAATAAAATAACAGCGAAATAATAAGAGTAAAAAAAAATAAAGTGACAACATTCACTAGTAACTCTCAGAGATAAAATTTTGAATACAAGCTTACTAGTCCAGTAGTAAGTTAATTACAATAGCTTAACGTTTAATTAGATGAATCAGTTGACTTAAATACAAAGTTATAAAACTAAGCATAAGTCAGCTAAAATTAAGAATTCTTACCTTGTTAAAATGTTAAAGCTTAGAAATCTCCTGAGAAAAAATAGTTTGCTAAATATTTCAATTAATTATCAAATGAGTTAGACCATTTAAATTTCAGTTAAGATAATGAAGTAAATCTTGAATATGTTCAAACTAACAGACAAGCTTTTCAAGATAATTTAATTTCTTAAAATTCAAAATAAATTGCTGAGTATCCTCCGCTTTCCAGTAAGCGTGGACTAATTTAAACAGTAGCATCTCCATAAAATAAATTCCAAAAAGAAGTACAGATGTAAAAAGTGGGTGAAAAGAAAAATAAGGACAAAAAATATTCAAATTAAACCTTTTTAGTATTAGAAGCAAATAAATTTCAACAGAATATTGATATCTAATCTATATCCTCTTCTTCAAAGAGTGTTTAAGGCAGGTAACTAATTTAGATTAAAATTTAGTTTATTTTCTTTCAAATTAATAACATTTTGGATATATAAGATTGATTATATAATTTTTATAATATATAAAACTCAAACAATTAAACTTTTCTATGTAAATTAGAAAATAATTAAAAATTTTTTATAAAAAAAAGATATGTATTTGAAAATATACACAAAAAAAAACAGATGAGATATCTTAAAATAATAAATGCTTTTGGAATATTATCTATTTTATCGATTCTATCTTTGACATTGCTAGGATTTTTTACCTTTCTCACAAGCTTAGTTTCTCAAAGAGAAAACTTTAAATACATAAATTGGATTTATATGATTAATGTTTAAATTAGCTATTCTCTTTCTGAGCGTAACATCATTCTTCTAAACAAAAATAACCTTTTATCTACACCAGCTGCTCAATATCAGCCTTTCATGGATCTCTTAAATGAATAAAATTAATCTAGGATAAAGCTTAGTAAAGAGCACATGAATTTGCTTTATAATAATACAAATAAAAATATAGAAGTTTTTAATATTATTTAGAATAAAAATATCATTTAAAGTATATATCAAAGCAAACATATCTCATAATAGCAAAATTTGTCTATGATATATTCAATACTTCTATAGATTTTTGGGATATTCTATTTCGTTTCTAACAAAGATCCTTAAGGAATAATAAAATAATAAAATGAGATTAATTATCCAGCTTTAAATGAGCAAGTTCAGACTGTTTTTTCTCAGATGAACGATGAATATAAAAATCAACTCTCATCTATTGAAAATTAAAGTCTTATATAATTATTCGTTATAACATTAATTATGCTTCTATTTTTGATTAGCATCATACCAAGTTATATCTTTTCTAAAAAGAAACAGCAGCAAATACTAGAGCTTTTTGCTACTTTTGATAGGCTGTAACTGAAAGAAATTCTTAATCAATTAGACAGTTAACTATAGTTTTACTAAATTGATCAAAAATTGAATTTCTCTAAATATGAAAACTAAATTTCTAATTTTTAAAATTAAAATAACAAAACTAAATCTGAAAAAAAATTAAATATTAGCCAAACTTCTACTTTAAAATACTCATTAAAGAATTTAATACTGATATTGTTATTGATATTTTGCTTGACAACAATATACCCAATATACAATTATTTTGTTGTGAAAACATTTATTGATAATTCTACAGTCATTTACAATTTTAACAGTAAGTTTATTCATTTATTTTCTTTTCAAATCAATTAATTTTTTTTAACCAATAAAAAGATGTTGTCTGTGTTTCTTATTTTGCTGTCTTGAATTCTTTAAGGGCTAGATAAGGTCTTGCTATGGCATTTTTGATACCTCAATTACAATCTATACCAATACAAACATATTAAGAAATTCTAAATTAGCTCTCTGTTTAAATAAATGAATTACCTAATTTAATAAAAGAAAATGTAGAAAAAATAAGCTCAAAAAATTTACATAATTAAGAAATATTTGATGATTTTTTAACAAATGTATTTACAGGAAATGCCTGCGATACTATTTAAAAATACAACTAATATCAAAATGGAGATTTTTTATATGATTAATGCAGCACTGTTGGTAAAGGCTCTCTATAATCAGGTCTTCTTAATGGTGTTATCTTCTTCTTTAGTATTTTTAAAGATTACTTTTCGTTTGCCTTTAGTCCAAATGCTGTAACCTTTCAAAAATATTTTAATAATTACAACAAAAATATTCCAGCAATCAAGCAGTTTTAGTTTAAGATAGAATTATCTAAAGAGTTTGAGTACCTTTTAAATTTTTTTTAAGAATAAAATTTATAACTTTATAATTTCTATGAGAGTCTTTGCATAACTCTAGTAATAATTTAGGTATGCTTTGTAATAATAATATTTACAATAGGTTGGTCATACTACTTTAAAAGTATAAACAATCAAATTTTCTCAACAAAATAACTCTTAAATATATTTCCTTAATAATATCTAATTTAAAATACATATATCATGTCCTATTTAAACTTACGTGATTGATTTACTTGTAGATACTTTTATTTTTTATTGTTATCTAAATTAAATATTTCAGCTATCTAAATTTATATTTTTAAATAAACTCACTCTAGAAATATACTTAAGTAATATCATGCTCTTAATAAATATTTATATTTTCTATTCAATTTTCAATTTTAAAAAGTATTAATTATTTAAATTATTTTTTAAAATTTAAAACAAATTATTTAAACATAAATCAAATGCTATTATATGAATTTTATATTTATCTTTCAATAATAATTTTATTAATTTTTTATTTGTCTTTCAATTAGAAAAAAAATGCTACAATTAGCTATAGTTTGTATTCCAATAATAAATTCATATTTTGGCTAAAATAAATTAAATTGTTGTCAAAAATAAAAAAAATGAAATAATAGAATAAAAATTTCAATAATCTGAAAGATGTAATTAATTATTTTTTAATTAAATAAACTTTTAATTTATTTTTATAACTAAAAAAGTTTTTAAATTCTTCTTTAATATCTCATAAAAATCTCCATATCAATCTCTCGTAAATTTGATTAAAAATTTTTAATACATTTATCTTATCTTTACTTAACAAGTTAAGTTTATTTTTTCAATAATATTCACATCATTAATAGTATTTATTTTTATTTACCTCATATTTATTTTTAATACTAATTAATTTCTAATTTACATTTTAAATTTATTTTTACTTCTATTAAAATAAATAAATAACTATTATACTTCCTTCAATATTAAAAGGAACAAATTTATTGGTGATGAAGGAGTATCAACATTTAGTACGGCTTTAGCTTATTGCACTAATCTCTCAAATTTGGCAATTTATCTTTCGTAATAACAGTATATTTCTTGTGGAATATGATATTTTTTTATATAAAAATGAATTTAAAACTAAATAGCTCATTTTAATTAAATTTTATCTAATTTAATTTTAAATCTGACTTTGTTTTTATAATTGAATTCTTTTTCACTTTCAAACTTGGTTACATAATTTAAAAATTTCATAATTCTTTTTTTCTTCATTTGTCCTTTTAATTCAATAATCATTTTTTTAAAAATTTTTAAGTGCTAATTAAATTCGTGAAGAAGGGGCATAATAATTAAGTTTTGCTTTAGAAAATTTGACTAATCTCTAAAATCTGAAACTAGAACTTTTGTATTAATAGTTTATTTCTTTTTGAATCTTGATATTTAAAATTTACTTTAAAACAAAAAAACCTTTTATGTCTTTTTTAATTCTGATTTTTGTTTTTTTTATTTAATTCATTTTTAATTTTTATCTTTTCTTACATTTATTATTTATATTATTTATTACTTCATTTTTCATTCTAAATAATTGCATTTTATTTACTATTTTTTACTATTTAAAAAGTGGCAACTTTATTGGTAATAGAGGTGTATAATACTTAAGTTCTGCTTTATCAAAATTCCAAAATCTCTTTAGTTTTGCTCTAAATTTAAGGTAAAGTAAATTTATTATTCTTGATTAAGAAAATGTTTAATGTAAAAAGTATTTAAAACAAAATCTATTTTTATTGATTAGCATTTATTTGTATTTGATTTTGTTTTATTTTATTTTTATTTAACCCAATTTAAATTAGCTTTTTTTTCATTTTTACAAATTTTTATTTCTTTTTTAAGTTTTTTGATTCTTAATAAATAATTGAAATTTCTTCAAATTTTTAATAGTTACAATAATATTGATGATGAAGATATCTTAGCCTTAGGTTCTACTTTCTAAAAGTACAATAATCTCTTAAATTTGACTCTTGAACTATAGTAAAAGCATTTTATTTTTGTTAGATTGTGATATTCTTTTAAAATAAAAATGAATTTAAAGTAAAAAAAAACTTTTAATTATTAGCTTTTAATTAGACTAACTTGATTTTGTTTTTTACTTTAATTCATTATTAATTTTTATTTTATTCTTTAATTATTAATTAACTTTTTTATTTCATTTATTTCTTCGTTTTCCTACAATTAAATAAATAAATTATTTTATTTCCTCAATATTTAACAAGTTATAATTAAATTGGTGATTGTGGTGTATCCAGTTTACTATGTGCTTTATCAAACTGCACTAAAATGCAGAATTTGTCTCTTGATCTAAGGTAAAAATAATAGATTTTTGATAGATTGTATTATTTTATGAAAAAAAATGAATTAAAACAAAAAATTTTATTAACTTTTTTATTCATTAAGTTTTAATAATTTAACTCCTTAAATCAAAAATCATATTTTAATACTTTTGTTACAATCAACTTTTTCTTCAAAATTAACATTTAAAAAGTTACAATTAAATTGGTACAAATGGTGTCTCGGGCTTAGGTTCTGTATTAGAAAACTGCATTTATCTCTCAAAATTGACACTTGATTTCAGGTAAAAGCAGTTTGTTTCTTTTGGATATTATTATAAAAAGTTGATTAAAAAAAATAGATTTTTATTTAATTTTTAATTTAAAAATTTTTGTTTTTTATGTTTTATTCTTCTAAATAATTACATTTTCTTCAATTTTTAAAGTTATAATAAAATTAATCATAAATGGGTATCAGACTTAGGTTCTTCTTTTGCAAAATGCTCTAATCTCTCAAATATAATACTTTCACTATAGTAAAAATAATTTATTTCTTTTGGATTTTGATATATTTAAAATAAATTTAAACAAAAAACTTGTATATCATTCATTATAATAATTTTTTTCTATTTCTGATTGTATTTATTTAACTTAATAAATTTAAATTTTTGCATACTTTATTTATTTCATATTTTTTCTTCTAAATTTCATTTAACTAACTAATTAATTAAATTGTCTTCAATATTAAAAAGGGGTAATTAAATTGGTGATGAAGGTACCAAAGGTTTAGGCTCTGCATTAATAAAGTGTGATAATCTCTCAGATTTGACACTCTAACTCCTGTAAAATTAGATTATTTGTTTTTGTTGATTATTTTTTAATTTAAATATATACTTAAAATTAAAGAATTATTTCTATTTATTAACTTTTTATTTGATTTTACCTTAACTAAATTCTTTATTTTTAATATTTTTTCATAATCTTTCAATTTTTAAATAATCATTAATTTTTTCTTAAATATTTATTAGTGATAATTAAATTAGTGATCTTGGAGCATCATAATTAGGTTCTGCTTTATTAGATTGCGTTAAACTTTCAAATTTGAATCTAAATCTTAGGTAAAAATAGTTTGATAGTTTTGGGTATTTTAGATACAAAAATGAATTTAAAAATAGTCTTTTTATTTATTTATTAGATTTATTTGCATTTAAGACTATTTATATTTTTTTAAGCATCCCTTATTTTAAATTTTTAATTGATTTTTTATTATTTCATATTTTTCTTATCTTAAATTATAAATACCTAATTATACTTATTTTTATATTTAAAAAGTGAAAATTAAATTGTAGATGAAGGTGCATCCGATTTATGCTCTAATTTAGCTAAATGTGCTAATCTCTCAAATTTAAAACTCTTTCTTTAGTAAAAATTGTTTATTTCATTGGGGGTGGGTTATATTGGAATATAAAAATGAATTAAAAAAAATTTTTTATTTGATAGAATTTTATTTTATTTATTGCTTTTTAGTTCTGGTTTCTTTTGCTTAATTTTCAGTTTTTGCTTTTGCTAATTAATTTTGTAATATTTTAAATCTTTTATTCATTTTTATTTTCTTCGATATTTAAAAAGCCAAAATTGTATTGGATTTGAAGGTGCATCAAACTTAGGCTTTGCTTTATCAGAGTGTTCTAATCTCTTAAATTTATCACTTGACTTAAGGTAAAACTTATTTATTTGTTTTTTATTGATTTATTTTTTTATAAAATGTAATTTTAAAATAAAATAGCTCTTTTATTTATTGGCTTTTTAATACTAATTGTATTTTTTTCAATCTAATTATATTTTATTCAATATTTAAAAAGTAAAAATGAAATTGTTGAAAAAGGTGCATAAGCTTTAGGTTTTGCTTTATCTTACTGTACTAATCTTTCAAATTTGACACTTAATCTAAGGTATATATTAATATATTTTATTTCTTTTTAATTGTGATCATTTTAGCAATTTTTCATCTAAAAAGAAAATTATTTTTATTTTATTTATTTGCTTGTTTAATTATGATTCATCTTTTTTCAATTTAAATCCTTTATAATCTAGAATCTTTATTTTAGTTATTTCAATTTTAGAAATTTTTCTTTTAAATATAATTATTTCATTTTTTCAATATTTAAATAGTACAAATTAAATTGGTGATGAAGGTACATCAGGATTATTTTCTGAATTTGCAAACTGCACTAAGCTCTCAAGTTTAACACTTTATCTAAAGTAAATTTAGATATTTTTTTTGAAAACTTACTAAATTTTAATTTTTAACTTTTGTTTTGATTATAGTTATTATTTCTTAATGTTTCTCATTTAATTAATTTTTACTTCGAATTAGCTAAAAAACTTACTAACAAAATAATTAAATTACTTATTAAATTTTTTGGAACTATAAAAGGGAAAATTATATTGGCCCTGCAGGTGTATCAGGTTTAGGATTTGATATAGCAAACTGTATTAATATCATGAATTTGACATTAGTTTTAAGGTATTAATTATGAACTATATTTGTGTTTTAATTGTCTTTATTAATTAATGTTTTAATATTTTTTATACAATTATGTTTCGATCTAATTAATTAAAAAATAACTTATTATATTTTCTTCAATATTTCAATAGTGACAATTTTATTCGTGATTAAGGTGCATCTGAATTAGGTTTTGCTTTAGCAAAGTGCGCTAACCTCTCAAATTTATCACTTTCTCTCTCGTAAAAACAATTTAATTATATTGATTTATGATAATTATTCAAATAAGAATCCATTTTAAACAAAAAATCAATTTTTTTATTAGCTTTTAATTTGATTCAATTAGCTGTTTTAGTTTTTATAATTAAAAAAATTTTTAATTTTCAAATTTTACTTTCATAATTAATTAACTAATTTCTTATTATTCAACTATATTTAAAAGTAAAAATTAAATTAGTGAAAAAAGTGCATCAGGCCTTGGTTCTTCATTAGCCAACTGCATTAAACTCTAAAATTTGAATCTTGATCTCAGGTTAAAATAGTTGCTTTATATTTAATTATCATTTTTTATATAAAATTTAATTTAAAAGACTGCTTTTTTTAAATCAAATATAATTTATTTTTATTTTTATTTCACTCATAAAACATAATTTAATTTTTTTTTCAAATATTTTTTTTAATAACCTTTAAAATATATTTACAGATCTAATTTAATGAATCAATCATAAAACTTGAAAATAGAGAACTATTATCTCAAAATTAAAAGATTAGTTGTTAAAACAATATATTTGTGATAATACATTGAGCTAATTTCAGTATTCTATTTATTTTTTATATTGAGCATAATAAATTGATTTTAATTACCACTTAGATTATATGTTAATTAATTAATAAATAATAAATTTATATAAATCAGCAAGGTTTTAATTTAATAATTTTTAGTAAATAATTTAATTATTTGTAAAATCCTGAGAATGGCTATTTTATTATTCTAATATGTATTAAAAACTTAGAAAATTGAATATATACCCTTAATATCCAGTAAATCCCTTGAAATAAAACAATTCAATAAAAATCTTCTAAAAATATTTTACTTTTAATATTATTATGATAATATTTTTTGAACAATAAATATCGATTTTTGCATTTATAATGCTTATTTTGATATTATTTTATTTTTGGTATTCTTTGAAAATTTTTTCAAAGAAGGGAAGGAAATTAATTGGATTTATTTTCAGTGACTAAAAGCATTTATTTTAAAACATAAGCAAAATTTGAATGGAGAGTTTATCTGAATTTAAGTCTTTTATTATTTTAATATGATAGAATGTATACATTCAAATTAAAAGATAGATATATTATATTTTTTGTTTAAATCATTAACTCCTATATTTTCATCATTCAAACAATCATGATCAAAAAATTAAAAATTAATATATTTAAATTATTTAGTGAAGTTTATTGTATCTGTTAGATTTTACTTTTTTATAATACACATGAATCAAGATTAAAAATTATATAAATTAGAGGACTTAAGTTATTAAAGAAACAAATTATCTAATAAAAACGCGATTTAAAGTAATTTAGAAATGAATTAGAAATTAAAAATAAGTTTAATCGGTAAAAAAAGTGCTACTCTTATTTTATAGAGGATAAAATCATTCTATGTTAACGATATTTATGACCTAATAAAGCAAAGTAAAAGAAATAAATTGTTTTCAATCATAATTTTTGCGGTTTATTAGATGATGCTAATCTAACTTTAAATTGATAATACAATATATGATAAACTAGCATCTGACAAAAGAGTATTTTCATAGTATATAGATTACTTGTTTTTCTTAAAGGAAATTACAAACAATTCTGCAAGCTACATAGAGCTAGCTGTTTAGTTATTTACTGTTTTAAATTTAATTCTTCTAATTTCATTAGTTTTTGCTGCTTTTTTCAAAAGTAGAATTAAAAAGGAGCACTTTTATTTCTTTTCTTATATATTTTAAAGCTACTAATATCTGGTAACTATGCCTTCCTTCTATTTATCTCTTCCATAATAGCAGCAATTTCTCTCTCTTTTGAATATGTTACTTACTATTACTATGGGTAAAACGCAATTTATTTGTTTGTTAATCCATTTTTATCTTTATATAAATAGGATCTTTGTTAGTATCTTTAGATTATGATTACTCGTTTTCAGATGAAGATATTTTGTAAAAGAAAGATTCACAGCTGAATTTTATTGAGCTGTTATTTGATTTGCTTATTTGCATTTGCAGCTATTTTTTTAGCATTTACTTGCTCATTTATACTTCATTTATCATAAATTTGCTTAAGTTATTTATTATTTTAAAGATTCATATCCATTTGAATAAGATGCTATGCAAATTGTAACTTTAGCTAGCAATATTTAGATTTTTAATGCCTATTTCACTAATAGCATATTAATTAATGAATTAGGATAGTGATTTTCTGTTTTTGGCTTGGATAATTTTGTTACCTTTATCTTTCAAAATAGGAAGCCTTATCTTTATGGAATAGTATAACTATATTAATTTAGAATTTACTTCAACTTCAGATTAAGTAGTAAGTTTTAATCTATTCAGAGTAATAATGAACGATAAATCCTAATTAATTGACACATTTTGTAGATAAGTAATTCATGATGCAAAAGAAAGAAAATAAATCACAGGTCAATAAAGTACAACTGCATTCTTTTCTTAATTGAATTACAGCGAAGAAAATGAAACAAAAATATTTGAACAAAATGAAGAAATCAAATAAAAAACAAATTTTAATTCATTTTAAAAAGTAAAATATTTTCTTTTATTTTAAAATCAAATAATAAAAAATATTCAAAAATTTTAATAAAATAAAAAATAGTTGGATAAAAATTCTACTGATCAAGAAGATGAGGTCTATAAAAAATAAAATCTTTAACAAGCTCTTAATATCACAATGATAAAAAAATTAGCAGATATTTATAATAACGCAATTGATTCTAAGGAATCGAAAGAAAATATAGACATTTTAAATTTGTCCTACTTAACTCTGCTTGCAACCATGTACCAAAATCCATGTTTATCGTATTTATAAATTTTAAACATTAAATAAAATAAAAACATCAAATTGAAATTGAAAGACGAATAAAAAATTATGACTATTCTAAAGATAGTTGACTAAAACTCTAAATTCAACAGAAGCATAATAAAAAAGGAAAGTAATACATTTTAGATAAATAAAGTTCTAGAATTTGAAATTTAAATTAAAAAAATAAACTTGAAATACTTTGAGTGTTTAAAATTGTATTAAGAAGTTGTTAGAAAGCTCTCTTTAAACTATATAGACATTGATGAAGCTTTCTAGCTTATGAAACTTTATAGAGAATAAAGAAATCATTTAAAGGATTTAATTGTGAGACAATTAAAATAAAACAGTCACAACGAAATTCTTTAAAACTTTTGTTGCAAATTTGACTAGCATTTACTTCATAGGAAATAACTCTCTTTGTATAGTTAAAACATCTATGAATAATAAATAAATATATAAAAATATAAATAGTTCTACAACAAATAGAGTTGCCTTGCTTTTATTTCTCTTCTTAATAATTAATTTGGCATAATTCAAAATGTTAATAAATGCTTTTTGAAAACCCTTGGCTTTTAAGACAAATAGTAAGTAATTGGTAAATCCATTTAACAATTATTCCCTTTAAATCTTATTGATAGTAAAAATTAAACAAATCTAAATTCTATTATAGCTGAGGACTATTTGTTTTTATACAATGATATTTTAGATATTCCTCTTTTCATAGCTAGAAATAATCTTGGATATCCTCAACCCTTTAAAGTTAAAATTTAAAGCCAAAAAATAAACACAGATGATTTTGGGTTAACTATTTGGGCAAATCCTATTTAAGATGAAAATATCTATGTTGTCTTAGATTACGATGATCCCTCTTCAGTTAAATTGATAAGCAAAATCTTCAAAGATAAATTCATTAATGAAAAATTTGAAGTATCCAATTTAAAAAATATCAAAATGGATAACTTTATACCAATAATAAGTTCTTTGATTAAAAGTGGTGATTAGAATAAAAAATTAGAAACTTTGCTCATTAGATCTTAATTAAAAACAGATATCTATGCTAAGCATCGTTTAAGAGATCCAAACTTCTTGAATTCCCTAAAATATCAAGATATATATAGCATAGTAGTTAAGTTTTAGATAGTTAAAACGAAAATAGCATCTTTTGTTTATATGATTATAGAAAACTACTCACAAAAATAACATTTTAAGGATAAGATTTTTTTGATTTAATAATATTAAAAGTAAATTTAAGAAATATGTGGCATTAACTTAGAATTTAATCCAACGAATGAAGAAAATGAAGAAGATAAATATATTAAATTCACAAATAACGAATTCAAATAAGATCAAATTTATGAAGAGTCAAATATATTAATCACCCCCAAACTAGATGATCAATCATTATTTCAAAACATAATCAACCCAGTTAACTATTAAACAATTTAAAGATATTGTGAAGATAGTGCAATGAATGATTTTTAAATTACACCTACCAACGGTTCCTTTATAGATTAGCAAAAATACTCAGAGATAGACCCAACTAATGAATAGATGATATACACTTAATTTTCTTAACTTTAATATCAGGCGTAAAACTCAAACATTAATAAGAATTCTATCAATAATTACAACATGGACACCAGTTAAGGCATAAACCACTATTTAAAAACCGATGAAAATTTTGATATAAAAAGAGCAGAAAACGAAAAAATGAAAAATGAAATTGCATAATTTAGGCTTCGTCATTAAAAAAAACTATAAGCATAATATTTCTAGAAAATACAATCAAATTTAAGTCAATAATAGTAATAATAGTATGAAAAAACTAATTTTAAATTAGACAATAAAATATAAAATTCCTAAATACAGAATTGCAAAAATTTTTAAAAAATTGAAGATTAGATGATTTAAGGTCTAAATAGTAATGAGTTTTCATTTGAAAATCTCTAATAAAATTAGGACTATTTTGTGAAATAGAATTTGGCTATTAACGAAAATGAATCTACAACTGAGAAAAAAAGCAAGACATAATTTGCAAAATAATAAAATTTAGCTTAAAATGGCTAGAAAATTTAATCTGTTTCTTCTTCTAGTAAAGTTTTCGAAGATAAGTAAATTATTTATTTTAAGATTTTTATTGTTTTAATTACTTCTCATATATACCTGGCTTATTAAATTTTCTTATGTTTAAATTATACTCAAAGAATTCAAATCAAAAATTTAATTTGAATTTTGATATAATGTTTAAATTTTTGGACTAAATACCCCATAAATACAAATTAAAGTAAATATGTAAAATAAATTAAATGAATGTTAATTATAATATTTTAATTTCTTATGAAAAAAAATGTATTTTTATGAAATTAAAAATCATTTAAATTGAATTTTTAAGTAATTATATATTTTGTTAAAACAGATAGCTGATTGAACTTATTAATCAGAAAATATAACTTAAATTCTTAAAGTTTGTGAAAATACTGGCTTTTCTGTCTCTGATATCCATTTTATCTATTACAGTATACGGATTTTATATCTTTATTTATGGTTTAAGATTTTAAAGAGAGAATTTTAAATATATAAATTGGGTTTATATGATAAACGTACAATTTAGTTATTCTCTTTCAGAAAGAAATAACTATTTGCTGAATCAAAATAATTTACTATAAACACCTCCATCTTAATATTAAGAATTTACGCAGCTACAAATTGATGACTAAAACTCAAGAATTAATCTTAGTAAATAATACTTGCTATCTCTTTACAATAACACAAATCCTAATATTTAATTGTTTAATATTGTTTTAAATCAGTATATTCTTTAAAAGTTTTTTTACAACAGACAACATTCAGATAAGTATTAAATGCCGATGTTGTATGGTATGCTTATGTAGGCTTATGGAATTTTTTATTTTGTGTCTAATTTAGATCCGAATGGTTTAATTAAATAACAAAATGGAGAAAATTATGGAGCAGTAAACGGTCAAGTTCAATCAATATTCTCATAAATAAATAACAAATATCTAGATCAGCTTAATTAAATTAGAGATCAAAATAATTTATAGCTATATGCTACAATATTAGTGACATTTTTTTGCTTAATAAGTCTTGTCCCTAGCTACATACAAACAAAAACTTAACAGTAAAAGATACTCGAGCTATTCGCAACATTAGATAGAGAGTAACTTAAACATATATTAACAGATTTAAGCTATCAACTTTAGTTTTGCAAATAAAATAGAGGAAATTCAAATTTTGATAAATCAAACTCAAGCTATTCTACTCTTGATGATGCAAAGATTTAGAAGTTAAACCAACGCTCAGTTCCAATTTTTATTGAAAAAAAATTAAATATTAGCAGAACTTCTTCTTTAAAATACTCATTAAAATGGTTTATTTTTGGATTGTTAGTGATTTTTTGTTTGATTTGTATATATCCTATTATAAATTATATCCTAGTAAGCAAATTTATAGACAACTCAACAATCATCTTCAACTTTAACAGTATGGTTTGTTTTAATTATTTTCTATTTTAACTTTTTCAAAATTATTATTTAAAGGTGCTGTTTGTTAGTCATCTTTCTAGATATATAATTCACTAAGAAACAGATAAGGTTTAGCAACTGCATTTTTGTTACCCTTTTGGCAGACTATTCCGATATCAACCTTTCAGAATAATTTAAATCAAACAACAGATCAAATTCTCTCTCTGCCTACATTAATAAAATAAAATTTAGAAAATGTGAGTAATCGAAATCTTTATAATTAACACGTTTTTGATGATTTTCTTGAAAATGTATATACAAATAATGCATGTGATACAATTTCGAACTATACATAGTATTAGAATGGAGATTTTTAATATAGTTAATGTAGCAGTGTTGGATAAGGATCTCTGTAAAAGGGATTGCTTAACGGAATAGTATTCTTTATTAGTATTTACAAAGACTTTTTATCCTTTGCTTTTGCTCAAAATGCATCTAATTTTTAATAGGGTTTCGATATGTATAACTAGAATGTACCAGCTTATGATCAATTAATATTGAAAATAGAATTAGAAAAAGCTCATGAATCACTAATGCGTTTCTTTTAAGACTAAAACCTTCAACTCTATAATTATTATGAAAATATTACAATAATATCAGCTTCTATATAAATATGCTTTGTGACCTTATTATTTATAATCAGCTGGTACTCTTATTTTTAAAATGTTAACAAAATAATATTTTCTACAAAATAACTACTAGACATCTTTCCTTCTTAAGCTATACTAAAAAATACCTATATTATGTCTTTTTTAAGATAAAATAAATCATGATGTTATTAAAAAAATATGTATATTTATACTTTATATATTTGTACTTTTTACTAATAAAAAAGGTGAGGAACATATTTGTTAATCTATATTTTTTCAAGTTATTATGTTTATTCCAAATTATTTATTTTAAATGATTTTTTTTAATTTATTTTATTAATGTGCTTAATTTTATAGTATTTTTATTATATTTTTCTTTTTATCTTTTAAATATTTTAAAAAATTTTTATTTTCTTTTTATTTTTATAGAAAAATTCGGTTTATATGAATAACTACTTATAAATTCCTTATTGTTGAAATTAATTTTACATCCTATATATATAGAAAAGGATAAATTATTTATTTAGTGTTATTATGTATTATATTAAATAGGTTTCGTTTTTTAAATTTACTGTAGTATTAATTTTTTAGTTAATTGATATAAAACAAAGTATTTCACAAATAATGATTTTTATTGTATTAATTATTATTTAAACGATAAACTAAAATCTATTGTTTTATTTTTATTCAAAAATGAATTTTACTGGTAACCAGTCTTTTTATTTTAAATATCTAGCTTTTTACTTTTAATTAAGTTTCTGTTTCAATTAAATTCTTGCTAAATTTATATTAAATAAACATTTATTAGTAGATATTTCAATAGTAAATAAATAAATAAATTAATTAAATTAAAAATAAAATATCTTTAAGTAAACAAATAAATTATTTTTTTATTTTGTGTTTATGTGTTTTTTGTTTTAAAGATAAAATTAGAATTAAATAAAGCTAATAAAATCATTTATTTTTTTACCCAAGGTAAATATTTAAGATTAAAAGTTTATTTCCTCTTCTCAATATTTAGCTTAAGTTTAATGCACCTTTGTCATCAATTTAAGTAGAACTTCATTTTTTAAATCAATTTTAAAATTTAATAAAGACAAATTAACTGAATAAAATATTTATAAAGTTTATAAAATGATATTTAGCTAGCTAAAAATAGATTATTTTAATAAAATAAAAATTATATCATTATCAATTTAATGAATTTTTATCCAAATAAGTTTTTATTATTATTTCATTCAAGCTGCTCATAAATTAAAAAACAAATATTTTACAAGAAACTCAACTCCAAAAAATAAAGCTAAGTACAGCTTTCTAAAGCAGTGCATATAAGAGATGCACTTTACCCATCAATATTACTACTGCTTTTAAAATATAAAATAAAATATAAATAAAACTAAAAGCAAAGTATACATACTTTTAGAGTAAAATAAACTAATTAAATAATATTAATAAAATAAATAATAAATTATATTTTTTCTATTTTTTTCTTAATTTTAAATGAGATGAGGAAAACATTTTTCTTTTAGAATTTTGTTAATAATAATAATACATTTTTAAATAATATTTAAATTTGTGAAACAAATTGTATTAATAATTTCTCTAATTATTTAAGAATAAGGTAAGACCATAATGCTAATCAATGCTTGATAATAATAATAATAATAATAATAATAATAATAATAATAATAATAATAATAATAATAATAGTTTAGCAAATAATTAAATAGAATTCTTCATACCTAAGATAAAGCTTTAAATATTTAAGGTTAGAGCAACTTGCCAAAGTATAAGCCAGGATCTCTGCACCTTCTAAACCAATTTTATTGCTACTTTATTTATAAATAATTCATTTATTAAAGCCATTCAAACTTTTGTAGTTTATAAATAATTAATAATAATTTTATAAAATGTCAACTTCACTTAAATTTTTTAGGCATTTATCAAATATGTTAGATTATTTTATATTTATTATTATTTAGATATAAAAATTAATAATTTTTACTAAAGATCAAGTGTCAAATTTGAAAGATTAGTACATTTTACTAAAGCAGAGCATAATTAAGATATACCAATATCATCAATCCAGTCATAACTTGAATTTAATTAAGAATTATTATTTAAATGAGAAAATTCAAAACTAACTATCAAAATATAAAAATCAATCAATATTTTTATTTTTAATCTAAATTCAATTTTAAAACTATTGAAATGACTAAAAGAGAATAGTATCTTAAAAGGGCAAAAATTTAAATTCTTAAGATATCCTGTAAATTACTTTGAATATAAAATTAAAATAGGATTATATTAAATGCCAATATAATAAACAAAAGAAGAATATTTAAAATAAATTTAACCTAAGATCAATTAAGAGATTAGTATGACTCGATAGAGAAGAGTTAGAAAACTTTTTTATAAAGTAATAATAAATTAAAACATTCAATAACTATAACTAATAACTTACTTCTTATATTTCTATGAATTCTTTTTTTTATTCAATCATTTTTTTTTTTAAATTATTATCTAATAATGTTATTATTAATAAAGAGTAACAAACTAATTAAATAAAAATTATTAACATTTTGTTTTGTTTTATATCAAATTTTAATTAAAAATAGAGTTGAAATAATTTTAACTAATTGATGTAAAATTGCTTTTTTGAATTCACTTTTATTAAAATACAATTTTCAAGCTATATAACAATTGTAACAATAATTTTTTCTAATAAATACAATAAGAAATTTAGATTTTTCAGTTAATCCCTAATTAATAGATCAAATATCCAACACTCAATTTTATATATTGTTAAAATAATTAATATTTATTAGATGTACTCATGCTTGGTATTGAAAGACAGAAATTAATTAATATTCAATTTTTAATTAAAGATTAAATAGAAAATATAAATTCAAGAAAGAAAGAAAAAAAAAGTAATTTTTTAAAAAAATAAAGAATTATTTTTTAATATTTTTTAGTAATTTACTTATTTATATATTCATTTTTTATTTTTAAAAAAGATTCTAAAATGGCTGAAATTACTTTCAAACCCAAGTATAAAGCTCCAAAAGAAAAATTTGAGGATATTTAAAAGAGCTTGTAATCAAAAGACCATAACATGATTATAGATGTTCCTGTTCTCTGTTCAATTTACGAAGAGCTTTAGAAAAAGAGCATCTATATTACTGCTTTTATAGCACAAGGTGGATAAGGCATGGTATTTGAAGCCGAAAGAAATAAACAATTAATTGTTGTTAAGTTCATCAAACCTAAAAATTTGAAAGAGTATTAAGAGGAACTGAAAGTGCTTGGGTAAATGAAAGGAGTACCTTATACTTGCAAACTGATAGAGTAGTTTTAATCTGAAATAAGTACAATTTACATCCAAATCTTTAAAAGATACCAAAGTAACTAACTAAATAACTTATATATTATATTATATTCATTTACATTTATTAATATTTTTATTTTATATACGCTAAATTGAAATTTAATTTAAAGGTGACCTTAAAAATGTCATGCAATACCTCTTTAAGCAAATAGAAACTTTCCCTTTGAACTCTATTGTGGTTATAGCTTTGAAAATTTCTCAAGTTTTGGAAAAAGTGAAAATCATGAATATTTTCCATTCAGACTTGAAACCGTTGAATATTCTCTATGACAGTGTTGCCAAAAAATTTCATTTAAGTAAATTTAGTTATTTATTTTATTAAAGATTTAGTGTGTTTGAATACCATAATTTTTCATACTTTAACTCCATAACTTAAGTTTTGTTAATGTTATTTCCAAATTTAATAATTAACTATGAAGAAATTTTAAGAAAAACTTTTATTTTAAAGTATTTTTTATATTTTTTTCATTTTAATCTTTAATAGAAGGCAAAATAATATAAATTAAAGAATCGATCAATATTTGTTTATTTAATTTAAAATAAAGAGTAATTATTTTCTATTCAAAATATTAATTAGTTTTTTATTTAATTAAAATTTAAAATACTAGATGGATTAGTAAGATATATAGAATTTATTTATATATTTATTTAATCACATAAAATATAACAATAAAATAAAATAGATAATCCACTTAATTAGTTTTATAATTTATACAGTATATATAAAACAGTAGCAATACGAGCGCATATTTTTATCCTAATTTTTTTTATTCGACGATATTTTCTGATTTCATTAAAAACTTATTTTTTTAATATTATAAAACATTTACATGCAAAATATATATATATATATATATATAAATTAATAAATATATTTTAATCATAATATCTTTATTAGCGAAAGTAATATATGTCTTGAAGGAACTATCAGTATTTCAAAAGCTTTAGAGAATCGTCAAAATCTTACTCAATTGGCTCTTGGGCTAGAGTAATTTTTTAAACAAATTTTGAATTCGTTTATTGAATTAAATTTAATTAGCTTACATTTTTGTTAGTTAATTGGTTTAAATGTGAATTTATTTATTTTAAGATTTTTTCAATTTGATTATTTCTTATTTTTTGATTGAAATCAATCATGTATTATCATAATTTTATTAGCTCAAATAATATTGGTATTGTAGAGCTAAGAGCTTATCAAAAGCCTTAGAAAAATGTCCAAATATTACTGAATTGTAACTTTATCTATGGTAATTTACTTTAATAAGTTGATTAAATTAATTTTTAGAGGAATTGATTATCTTTTTGTTGATATATTCATTCTAAAATTTATTTTAATATTAAATTATTTATTTATTTAATTATTTTATCAATTTAATTTTATTATTTAAATTTTGAAATTTTTAAAAGGGATAATAATATATTTGATGTGGGAGCTAAAAGCATTATAAGGGCCTTGGAAAAATCCCCAAGAATAACACAATTATCTCTTAGCTTAGGGTAATTTTATTTAAAAAGCTTATTGAGTTGCTGTTGTTTTACTTAAATAAATTTGTTTTATTGTTTTTTACTTATTTAATTTAAAAAAGAAATAGTTTATTTATTCTTTCATTTTAAGAGTTTTATAAAAAATTTGGTATTTATTTAATCATAAAAACTATGATATTTAATTAGATACAACAATCTTGGTATTGAAGTAGCTAAGATCATTTCTAATACCTTAGAAAAGTCTCCAAATATTACTATATTAGTTCTTGACCTATCGTAATTTTTATAAAATGATTAATTGAATCTTTTTATTTAATTGAAATTTAATTGATTTTTTATTAGTTTATGAATTAAATAGGGATTTGCTTATTTAATTGTTGATTTAATTAACTATTTCAATATATTCTCAATTTCGTTTATTATTTATTTTATGATTAAAATTAATCATTTTATATTATTAGAGATAATAAAATTGGTATAGAAGGAGCTAAGAGCATTGCAAAAGCTTTCGAAAATTCTCCAAATATTACTCAGTTAAAACTTTATCTTAAGTAATTTTAAAGAAACAATTTTTTAATTTATTTTTGATTAATAAAAGTAAAAAATAAATATCAGCATATAAAATTATTTGAAAATATTAAATTAAAATAAATTTAAAATGTTATTTTATTATGAAAAGGGATATTAATCTTAGTGTTATGGAATAGAACGAATTAAGATAAAGAATTCAAAATTCTAAAAAGGGAATCCAATTATTAGAAAGTAATTTTAAATTTATTTTTAAATATTTTTATCGAAAAATTTAATTTTGTTTTTTTTTTTATGAAATAAGTTTACATTTGATTAATTCAATAGCTTTAATTTCTAAATTCTTATTTGTGTTCAGATACTTTTGAAGTATTTTGTATTTCATTCAAGTATATTCTTAGAAAATTCACTTAGAAAAAATTTATATAAAGAGAACAAATAAAGAAATATAAAAGATAATTTGAAAATATTCTGAAATTATAAGAAATTTTATAAAATAAAATGAAAAAATGAGCTTTATATAAAAATGAGAAAATATATATTAAAAAGAATTAGAATTAATTAGACGAATATACAAAAAGTCTATAAATTAATTCATTAAAAATCATCATATATCGATTTAATTGCTTATATATTTGTTATCCACTTATATATATATATATACATTTATATTCATAAATTTGCAAATCATATTAAATTCGAATATTTTTTTAATAAAAAAATTACATGTAAATAAATAATATAATATCTTTACTTTAAACTAAAACAAGTGAATATTTAATAGATTAATGAATGAAGGATGAATTTTATCCTTTTTAATTAAAACATTTTTTATCTTAAAATAATCTAAATTCTAATTTATTAAGCATGATAAATAATTTAATTAATAAAATGAAGTAAAAATTAAATTTGAGGAAATATAATATCCAGCTATTTCTTAATAATAAAATGATAAAAAAGATTTTTTAAAAACAAAAATCAGGCAAAATAAAATGATCCTATCAAAACAATTGGAGAGTCCTTACATAAATGCGAAGAAGAATTTCCTCAATTTGTTAGCTAACATAATAAGAAATACATTACATAAAATGAATTGCTTAATGTAAAATCTAATTAAAGTATTCAACAAAATTAAAATAAAATTGAGGAGAATATAGGAAGTTAAATTTCAAATTCAAATATGGAGGTAGCATCATTATCATCAAAAAAACTCTATTAATAATTTAGTGAAGATGAATTACATTAAATACTATTCGAGAGCTTTAAGGCAAAAGATATTGAAAATAGCATACAATTACCATACTTTTAAATATCTTACATAGAAAACAAAATTAAAAAATATAGCAAAAAACAAGAAAACTAAAAAGAAAATAAGTACTAATCTACTAACTTTTTTATTTAAAATTAGACACATTTAAATTAATAAAAAATAAATAATTAAATAATTTGCGATTAGATTTATTCTTCTAAATCAAAACTAGTAACATAAGTTTAATCTTTTGCAGATCACTAACATTTTGATACATCTAACATACTATTTAAAAAGCAATAAAACCTTAACTTGCTATCAAATCAGAAGAATAAAAACTTAGAAAACGAATTTCTAAAGAATCAACAAAAAGATATTGAGAAAGATAAATATTCTCATCCTTATGGAGATTAATGAGATTTAAATACAAATGAAAAACCATTAATTCGAATAAAATTAATTTAACTAAAATTTCACATAAATTTTACTTAAAACCAAGAAACTTAATGTGTTAATATATGGATAGAGTATTTAAAAAATTTAGAAAAGTATGGAACAAAATAAAATACTATAGATCAAATTAAATTACAAATTTAAAAAACGAAATTGATTCAGTAAAATGTTTTAATTTTTAATGAAATTCTTAAATTGTTTGTATTTTTTTATCAGGAAAGTAAATAAAGGGAAAATATACTCAAGGATAAGTAAAATGACTACTAATATTCAAAGTAGTAAAAAAGCAGCATAACCTAATAGTAAGATTATGTATAATAAAATTAGCTGTAATTAACAGAAAATAAAACAACTAATTAAATGCTAATACAAGAGAAGAATAAATCATGATTTGTAAAAACTGATTTAATGGTTATATTAAATAATACATCCAAAACATAATATTCAAGTTAAGGTAATTAATTTTATTTGCACTCTTTTTTATGAATATAAAATTTATTATTTTAATTTAAAAATATTTAAATGTTTAAATAATCAACATACATTCAAAAGATCATTTTAAATTTGTTAAATAAAAAGACTTAGAAAAAAGGATGAATACCTGATACCTGGTGTCTTAAGGATAAGATATATAGACTAAAAATTAAATTAAAGAATTTGTCAATGAAGGTATGGATATTTACAAGCTTTAACATGATCTAATCTTAATCAAAAAAGCCATTATGATTATGTTTAGCTGCGATTAACTTGCAGCTTTATAGCTAGTTGGAGTTTCAAAATATGGTATTATTTTTATTTATTTTCTTTTCTTTGATTTTAATTAATTTGTATATAGGAGCAAGTAAAAAGATAAATCATTACATGAACTAGCTTTCTTTGTTAAAATCTAAAGATGGATAGCTAAAATGCATTTACAATTTTCTTTTAAGGTTTTTACAAAAGAATATTAAAAAGTCTTTATTACCACAAATAGAACTGTACTATTTGGTTAGTTATGATTTCACGTAATTTTTAATTAGTTATTTTTTACTGATCATTTTTGATATAACTTTATCAGATTGGCTTTTGAAAGAATTAATCAAATTTTAGACAAATGAAAAATAGTAAATTTAAATTTTAGGAACATTTCAAAAAATTAATTTAAAACATATTGTCCATAAAAGAGAATGCATTTTTAAATTTGCAATAACAGGGAAAATGGGAAAAATGCAAAAAAAAATAAATTATAAATTTTTCGATTAAATTTTTAACCCATTCAATATCAAAATAATTTTCTCAAAAAAATAAAAACTTATTTAGGAAAATTTTCCAGATTTTTCTCATTTTTTTTGATTACAGAAAATGATGAATTTGCCATACTTTTTTTTTAAGAAAAATTTCACTTTATTTAACTTATATTTTATTTTTTATAAGCTCTCTAATAATGCTATTATATACTAAAAAACTTAAAATTTACATTTTTTAACAATATTTAGTATGTATAAATGATTCGTAATATGGCAAAATGTCTAAATGGAAAATATTCTATCTAACTGTCATATAATATTTCTGTTAATTTAGTATAAACATTTTTTATGTGTTTTCTTTCAATTTAATTAAATAAATAAAGAATTGTAAAACTAAAATAAGTAAATTGATTAAAAAATAATTAACAAAAGTAGAAATTTTATTTTAGAAATAGATGAAGAACAAATAGACCTCTTAGAACATTTAAAATAAGTTTAATTATAGGATTGCATGAATAAGGAAAAAAATATTTTTACAATTATAATCTAAAAGAGGATGCTATTCATTTATTCTATGGATTAGATATTAATTACATATAGAATAAAATTTTAAAACTTTTTATGAGTTTAGTAGAAGAAAACCTCTATGCAGTATTAGGAGATATAAGCAAATATTTTGAATAAAAAATCTTATCTCTAGAACAAAAAAAAAATTAATTAAAATCAGTAAAATAACTAAAATAGCTCAAAAGTTAAAAAATTATCAATTATTTAGAAAAACAAGGAATAAAACTGTTTGAAGTATAAAATATAATATATAAATCCAATATATTTATATATACACCATATGAAAGAAGAATGACCAATCTTCAAAAATAAAAATCCATTCTTATCCTATTTTTGCTACAAAATAATTAATTAATTAAATATTTTTGTAATTTATTAAATTTAAATAAATTGTTTCTAAATAAATATCAAAAAAATTAATGATAAAATAGAATAAATATTTTAACAACTTAAAAAATGTAAACATTTATTTTTTAATTAATTACTCTTTAATTTTATTTTTTCCGTAAAAA